>LQNK01001924.1:155720-167051 GCA_001586405.1 Phoebis sennae | reverse complement strand
AATGGATAGAGAACTGATGTCGTTTTATACATTTTATTTTATATCATAATTTTTTTTTTGTTATGACTGAAGACTAAAAATAAAGAATCATTCATAGGTGCCTCAAACATTAAAACAAACTATTTTATGATAAGACTAACACCCGTATTCTACGAAGTAACCTTAATTTTACTACCACTCAGGTTACGTCAATGACGTCTGACGAATTTCAATCGAAAATTCATAACATGAGTGGACGTGAGTTAGTAGAGTTCCGACTCAGAATGTAAATTTTCGGTGACAGAGGTTGAGTGAAGTTGAGAAATGCTCGAGGAACGTATTAGAATACGGGTGTAAGCGTCCACATATTAGCATCGCACGCACCGCACGCATCGTATTCCATGAATCGTAATATCCTTTGTATAGAGTGTCACACAAGTGCGTCCACTGATGACCATCGTATGGATCGCAATTTATATACAAACTAGCTGTGACCCGCGGTTTCACTGCCGCCCGTTCCCGTGGGATTTCCGGGATTAAAAGTATCCTATGTTGTTCTCATGGTCCTAAGCTATCTTCATACGAATTTTCTGCCGAATTGGTCCAGCAAATCTCGAGTTATAGAGAAATATAACAAACCCGTCCTTGTTTTACATACAATATAGATATAGATGATAAGTCCAATGCGTACGATACAATGCTTCATTATAATATTAATTAATTTACCTTTTTCAGGTGATCCATGGCAACACCAACGTAGGGTATGTTTATAAATATTACACAATTGCATGTGAAACTTCCAATTTTAATTTACAATTTGCTTGTTTTCCATATCATTTTTTAACTCTGCTTATTCGTTTAAATGTTTGTGTTTGTTAATTTGTTGCTATTTTCCGTTTAATGTTGTGTTTCTAAGTTGCGAATTTATTTTGTTCCACATATAGGTCCACGCTTTGGTGGTAGTTACCAATGTCACCTCCGTTACATTTCCTGTAGGGGGAATATATGTCAGGTATTGTTGTGTTTCTCTTTTGGTGATTATTTAGAAACTGGTATAATAATTAAATGTATTGAAAATATTATATTATAGAAATTGGACAATTAACAATGTATGCATTAAATTCGATTAGAATAGATTCGATGTTAAATTATATTTACTTTTTGGTTGTCGTTTGGGTGTACAAACTTATTAAAAAGGATTTGATTGTTTATGCACAATATATTGAATTTAGTTTTTTGTATTTATTGCAAAAAATAATTTTGAAACTGCGACTTTGTTGTCATTGTGATTACAAATAGGATTAATTTTTAGAATAATTAAATTTTAAATACTGCTTGCCTCACGTACAATTCAACGGTTAATAATTCATCACCATTTATATTTTTATTGACCTAGCATAATCACATGTTAATATTTGCATCCTTAATAAAAAATTAAATGGTCACCATTTTTCAGTCACCTTCCACACTCAATGTTTTAATGTCTTACTGTTCATGTAATGTTACTCATTGTTATGTTTTGTCCAAATATTGAAATGATATCTAACCTTAAGAAATTTATTGAAGGGTATAAGGGTCAGAATGATATGTAAGCATCTCTCAAACTTGAGTATCTTTTATATATTTAATATCGTGTATTCATCATATATTCTATACTTAATATCAAATAAGGTATCGGTGCTAAATAAAAAATAAAATATGTATATGACATTTCAAAAGAGCTTTGAAAAAGTTAATTTGGAAAAATAAAAGATTTGAATTTGGTATAACGATCAAATTCATTAGATATGAAAATATTTTACTATATGATTCAAGTCAAATAATGTATTTTTTTTATATTTTTCCAAATATTTAAATAAAAAAATGTCGCATTTGAATATTTTGTATAGTTGAATAATTACATTTTACATTTCATACTTTTATACTACTATATAATCTATATATAATTACAGGGATTCACCTGACGGCACTACATCTGACCGAACGCCTTTATCCGACCGCGGTCCATCCCCGCACGCACCCGCACCCGCGCCCGCACCGGTATCCGCATCCGCACCCGCGCCCGCACCGGTATCCGCACCCGCACCGAAACCCGCACCGGATTCCGCACCCGCACCGATATCCGAACCGGAACCGATACCCGAGCAGGAAGAGAACCACAAATCCGAGCGGCCGTCGACGCTGGAAGTGAGGAGGGTCTCTCAGGCGGAGGAGGAGGTCTCGCCCGCGGGCTCCACGGCCTCGCGCCGCATGTCCTCGCTCACCGACCGCGGCTACTTCGACGTTAAGTTCTACCACAACAAGCTGTGGTAGACCCGAGTGGACGAACGGTCAGCGTGTTATGTTTAATGTATGCTTTATTTGTATGGTGGTTTTACAGTGCGAGATTTTGCCGTAATTGCAAGGAATATATGTTGTGAGGTAACGTTTTATTTGATTATTAAATAGGTTTGTGTAAACCATTTACGGCTGCTAATTGCGAAAAAGACGAATGTTTTTATTTTGTGACTCTTTTGACAGTATTTTTTTCTATTGTTCTGTATCTCTCAGTAAACTTAGTGGCAATGTTTGTCGAATGTTATATTTTGACATATTATATTAACATTGCTAAGGTACCATATCGAGGGGGGACATATCATTCATGTAACAATTATGTTATGTTCAAAAAAGTGTAAACAATTGACTGTTGAAATTTTGTGATATTCTTATGATATATGTTTTCGTCAGGATGTATGTAAATCAATATAAGTGGATGTGGTTTTGACAATGTGATGAAGTCTAATTATTTATTTGTTAGTTAATTGTGTCTACATAAAACGCTGACCGTATTTACCAAATTTCTAAGTCGTGCTTAATCTCCCTTCATGCTTCGAATCTCTTATTAAATCGATTAGATGTAGTAGCTTACCTTAAGGCCCTAACCAAAGCTTTCCAGCACGAGAAGTTCATAGTTGTACTAAAATTTAGCGGATGAGTGCACAAAGTGTATTATTAAATGTTATTTATTTATGTTATTTAATATGAAATTGTTTTAGTGGTTACTAATTTATAAATTTTTTCATTGTGTTGTAGCTTTAAGAACAATCGGCGAAAATTCACGGCGAGTGAATCGTTTTATGAAACATTCCCTTTGCATTTTTTACTTAATTTTTGTGATTGTGGCTGGATGTTGTGTTTTAAATTTATGTGGAAGTCAAAATTTAAATTTCTACACGTATACTCAGGCTTAATTGTGCTTTAAAATGGCTAATAATTATGTAACTTTTTTTACTAATTAATTACGGTTTATGTGTAAATTTTACGTAATGATCCTTAATTATTTTGTTAAAAAATCGGATGTGTAATTTATAAACAAAATATGAATCCCGCGAAATGACTTCACTTTTATTAATCTTAAGGGATATTGCCAAAAAGAAAGCTAATGTTTCTTTACATTATAAACGATTAAATAGATAATTGTCAAAATGTATCGTTGATTTTCAACTATTTCGTATTATTGTGTTATTATTGTATGAATGAATTAAGATTTGTACTATGACATTTTGAAGATTTTTCTGCATGTGAAATAAAATAGCATAATTTTTTTTATTTGCAATAAAAAAATTAAAAATTTAATGTATCAGTATGTTTTATTTTGAACTATAAACAATGCAAAATTATTGCAACTATTCCAAATAGCTAACAAATACTTTTCGAAAATATCGTAATTATTATTTATAGTAAATTAAATAAGGAAATAATTGTTTATATGTCTTGCTTGCCTATTTAACTTTGCTGTGTGTAAACTTCATATAAGATTATGGCATTAAAAAAAATTACTAAAACAGTGATAGCCATAGTAAGTAAAGGAAAATATAAATGGGAATTTGGTTAAAAAATAATAAAAGTTTAAAAATATTACGTTTACTACTCCCACGGTATAGTGGTGAGCACGTTGACACATAAACATTGAATTTGATTCTTGTGGAGCGAAAAATATAATAGGAAATAATCACTTTGATGGTTCGTAATGAGTAGGGCAAAAATCAAATAAAAGCCAAGCATTCATAAAGAAATCCTTTTATTTGCCATTACAATTTCAAATCATTGACATTTGCATGTAATCGATTACTATCTTTGGATTCTATAACTATAACCATAGAGGGAGCTGCGAGATCAAACGGGAATCTGTAGTTTGGTGGGAAAACAACCATCGCATTCGTTTCTATTAAATATCCTTGAAAAAATAGTTTAAATAATACATTTGTGATGGTTTTCCGTTGTGGCCGTGTTCGCCTTTTGTGAAATACTCGATAAAGGTTATAATCGTATTTGAAAATCATTTTTGGTACTTCTCAAACATGATTGTAAAGTAATATAAGAATATTAGAAAATCATATAAAGATAAAATAATACATAATAATGGTAGGGGAGCCCAAGAGGGGATTTCGGGATTTACTCGAGCGCGTCAGATTAATATATAGGGGGATACCTTGTACCTTAATAAGTACTCCCACCAAGTATGAGCCTTATATATATGTTCGCTCTTCAGGGATAAAGGATCAGATTAGTAAAAAAAAATTGATCATGAGACATTCTCGAGCGCGTCAGATTAAGATAAGGTGAGTTAGTTACGTGCTAAAACGTGTATATTTCACTAATCTGACGATTTGAGCGTGACGCAAAGGAGGGAGAGGGCTACAAAGTTGTAAAAAAAAAACGTCACCTGGACATTCTCGAGCGCAGCTAATTTTTTTTTTATTTTGAAGGGAATCATTCAAGGATTACGAAAAATATATAATCTGACGATTTCCACAAGCCGAAGCAACAAAAATTGATCGATAAAGTTCAGCTACGTGATGCCTATATTCCCCTCTCTGCGTATCTATTTCTTTCTCACTCTTTCTCTATCTGTTATTCTCTCTCTTCGTCCCCACTCTGGTTTAGGTTGCCAATTGCCATGACGCCATGACAGCTGTTCACATTAACTCGTTTATAGCATAGCATTGTTTACAACGTATTTCCAACGTTTTTCCACGTTTTATGGTTTTAATATAAGTTGAGTAATTAATGAATGAATGAATTATGAATAAAAAAAAATTAAAAAAAAAAAATAATGAAGATGTTAAAAAAATACTTAAAAAATTTTATGTTTTGTAATTATTCTCTTATAAATACAAGTATTCTACTTAAAAATAACATCTACTTTCTCATTTGCATGTTATTTCCTGAGTTTTTGGTTTAAAAAAATTAAAAGAAAAATTGTAATCGTCAGATTAAGCGAATCCCTCTAGATAATTGTCAGATTAAGAGACAGCACGTCTAGGGCGTACAGACGAACGATATATATCTTAATCTGACGCGCTCGAGTATTTCAAAATGGCGATTTTTTTTTGCATATTCTAATAAGGGCCGTGACTTTGCGTTACATCCAAATCGTCAGATTATTATATAAAAGCATTTTTTTAGGTTCACTTAACATCCCCTTCGAAAATCTGACGCGCTCGTTAAAAAAATTTTTTTTTTTCATTTTTACGGCCACCCCCACCATGGAAACGGTCAGATTAACATATGTACATTTTCAAAAATACGTAGGACATATATGACATTAATATCTGACACGCTCGAGTAAGTCCATGGAAGTGACTTTTTTTACATTTTTGAAAATTTATAGCGGCTTCCCCCACCGATGAAACGGTATGTATTATATGACATTTTTTTCTTCTAATTATCTAAGCTTCTCAACCCAATAGGTCTCGATAACGCTCGAGTAAATCCCGATTTAGCATCGTGGGCTCCCCTACCATAAGAACAAAGTGCTTTAGTGAAAAAATCTAAGAATAATCATATCAGATAAATATAAAAAATGCTATAAATAACTAAGAACATTTTAGCTACTATAACACATAGTTTTAGAAAACAGCTATTTAAAATCAAATTGATTTTAACATTCGATTCGTTCGGAGTCTCACGAAAGACAGATACCAAAAACGATTTTCAACATAGAGAGATACAAAGCTTAAGAAAACGGATATAATATTAAAATTTAGATGAACTTATTTGTAATACATGATATAATAGACGTAGAATACACAATAGCTGTATTTTATCCCTCTGAAGTCAGTCTAATGCACCATCCACACTTCCCGAGTTCCCCGTGCGTGACTAGAGCTCAGCATCTCACAAATCACTGAATAACCGATCTTTTAATTAGCAATTTAACATCTGTATAACAGAATTTAGACACGCACATAAAACATCGGTTTCCTGTGACATCGGATTGAACTTCATATTTATTTTTATCACTGGTAATTGCGTTCATTTCCAAGCAGCATTCGTTAAAATCACTGATGATTCGACATTTTAAACCCTGTAACGGTTTGCAGTTTACGTAGCCTAAAATATCCTTAAATATAAAATTCTATTGCTCTATGTTATTATGCATTACTTTCAAAATAATTTGTCATCATCGATTCATCAATCATTTTCAATTTGTCGAGACGCTTCAATTACCCCGCACCGTGTTCCGCCCTCATTAAATTCGTACTATTTTGAGCTTAGCCGGTCAGGCCGTCCTATTAAACTGATTCAGAGTGCTATCATACACGCAAACGATTAAATAGTCACTAATACCGCCCGGCGTCGGCATATACATGGTAAGCGATATCTACAACTCTTGTTACATCTCTGTGTAGAACGTAGTCGGGCTAATACAAAAGTCTTACGTTACAGCAATAACTACAGTAGTGTATGCAAATCTATTCCAGAATCCTTACGTATTTATTTTTATCCTTACACAGAAATACATTTATAATAATATAATAAAGACTAGCATATAGTGTTACTCTTAAATAACTTTCAATATAAATGGTTTGACACCTAATAGTTATATAGCATTTCAATAAAGTACCTTATATAATTTTGATTAATGTATAATAATAATAAGAAAAAAAAATGAAAAAATTGTTGAGCATAATTATACCGATTATAAGCCGTATCACAGTACGCTAACTTAAACAATAATGTCACGTCGTTTTCTTATCGAATAAAAAATTCATTAAACCTCTCCCGAAAAGAAATATATAAATTGTGACACGTAAGTATAATAATTTTATATAAAATTTTCGACGCATGTAGGCCGAGATGCCGATCGTCGACGTCAGTCTTAACGCACGTCCGCACTCGACGGCGCACTAAAGCTAACTGACCGAGTGACCAATCACGCGCAACCGAGCGCTCCGCTATTGGTCCAAAAATACAAGACTTACATCGATGTGTCTACGGATAAATGCTAGTTCGGTGAATAAGATGCAATAGTAGGAAAGCGATAGGAATGCCCGCGGGAGTCAAAAGCCGCTAAAGGAAATACTTCGTTGAGGGAAGACTACGCAGTGCAGCCATTATATTTACCATGGGTACATTACGTTTACAAATCTACTATTTTATGTTCTAAATGCACTAACATCATATGGCCTATGACGTACATACTAACTATAAAATGGATTGAATATTTATATGTATACTTGGAATGAGTGACGTGGGCGACTGTCCGTACTCCCAGACCCATTTTTGGCACAGAAAAATAACGTTCACTTAACTGTATGCGCTATTTTAAAACTAATACAAATGTGGACCTGACGCGGATTTCAGTTGTCACTTAAATCATTAGAGAATTAAAAATTCATTAAATATTAATTCTTTAATGTTTTAAGTTAGGTAAATGCCTCTTCCTATATTTGACGTATAACAAAGTCAAGCAGATAGAGACAAACATAGAAATCGCGTAGTGTAAGAAAGCAGTTACGTCAAAAACTAAAGGTCCTAAGAGTCGATGTTCAAACCGAAGCGGACATATTTCATGTGTATTTTATAAGAAAAAAAGCACTCTTAGGCCCGTAAAAGTTAGTTAATGAAACAATAAAAAAACATACGTTTATTTGCAAAAACAGAATACTAGACAGTTTGAAAATACTTATTGGAAAAATGCACATATAATACACAGTTGATTACAGTTTTAAATTCGGTTAAACAGTATGATTCAATCAATACATAACATATCCGCTTCGATTCTAACGGCCGCGAAAGTCCAATCAGTAGCAAAAAATACTACAAAAAATCCAACGGTCTCAAGAATGTCAGTCTTTATACAAAGGAATATCATCGGACGAACCCTAAACTCCTACATAATCTTGTACATAACTCGCCTTGTACTATCCAACGGTTTGTACTAACCACGTATAATAAAAAAATACATCAACTTATTCTAATCATAAACTAAAAGAGTATTCGCTGGTAATCATACGATAGAAAATCATTACCGAAATGGAACGGTCACATTCTTTGGTTTTGTATAAATATGTGTTAGTAAAATAAATTACCCTTTTTTTTGTACAAGCATCCAAATTTTTGAGTCACAGTTAGATTTTAGTAGTTGGCGATTTAAATTCTCCCTTGAATATCGATTAAATATGATTTAATTTAAAATTACAATTTAATTTAATTACATAAAATTAATTAATCGTCTCGAAATTGATATTGTATACTTATAGCGTTACTAAGATGCTCGTGTCATCTAATATTAAGCCAGCCCAAACTGTACGAAGATACTATATTTTATGTCAGTGAATCTTTTTTTTAAATAGATTAGAAACTCATTATTAAATTAGTACAATTTCTTTGTAACTACAATTGATTCATTCATATAAAAAAACATCTTAAATTAATTTTGATACACATATCATGGAACCGATATAAATTAATTTGAAACAAATTGAATATAAATGCCGTTACAGTACCTCCATCGTTGGATGGCTACGTCTTTATAAGTAGGAACGCGTTTCTTTCGCGATGCGTTGTCTCCATGTGGGTGAGCCAGAAACACTCCGTTCTGGTCTTTACCTGAAAAAAATATAATATATATTATATGAAAAATAAACATAAAATATCAGTTGTAATATATTTTTTTAATATGTTAACCTGAAATATTAATTAACAAATCGAAAAAAATACAAACTGGTTGTTTTAGATTCAATAACGCTGAGAAATTAAAATGAAATTATATAAGTGTGTGAAACACATACATAA
The DNA here is from genome assembly GCA_001586405.1 of Phoebis sennae. NCBI lineage: Eukaryota > Metazoa > Arthropoda > Insecta > Lepidoptera > Pieridae > Phoebis > Phoebis sennae. Next base: position 158,009 of record LQNK01001924.1, on the reverse strand, counting down.
TACAAATCAAAACATTCAATATTTGTATATATTTTTAGTGTGGGAGTGTAAAATTAATTGTCCGTGAGAATGTATTTTTCCCACCTAAATTATAATTGACATTTTCATCATTTTCTGTTAGTGGACAATTCTTTCATGTTTTTTTTTTTTGAAATCGCTATATATGGTGGTGATGATGTTTTTATGAAAAGAAGAATTTAAGAAAAGAAACAAACAGTCGTTTTGAAAAATGATGTAGTTAAATGCTCTGGACTTTTGTCACTTATACAGACTATGCCGTTTAGAGCTGGAACTCGCTACAATACAACTTTACTGTCCAGCCAGCTCTCTGTGCTCTGTCCTTGTCACGTCAGTTTCAGTCCTTGTTGAACAGACGTTGACCTGCAGTATGGCGGCTAGGTCAACTCAACGCCCTCATCTCCTCCACCACGTCCTACCGCGGCGTCGTCGCACGTGCTACCGAGCCCCTCTTCCCCACACTTCAAACCTGTGCACAATGGCGGCGAGGTCTCTCAGCGCCTGCTCGACGCCGTCAGCCAGGTGGTGGCGCCAGCTGCATGCGGAGCTGCGGCGCGAAACGTCCGGCCGCGGCGACGTCGCACGTGCTACTGACTCCATAGTCCATCCACACTTCATACCTGTGCACAATGGCGGCCAGGTCTCTCAGCGCCTGCTCGACGCCGTCAGCCAGGTGGTGGTGGTGCGGCGCGGGCGAGGCCAGCGCCCTCGCCTCCGCCTCCAGCCGGGCGGCGGCCGCTCGCAGCTGCACGCGGAGCTGCGGCGCGCAACGTCCGGCCGCGGCGGCTGCGCACGTGCTACTGAGCCGCGCGAGCCGCTCCGACGTCTGCAAGCGCCACAGGGAACCGCGACCGCCGCTGCCACCGCAACCACGGCGCACCTGCATCCCAACAGCCCGGGTTAGGAATTAATATGACCAAAAGGGGGACATTCTGCATTTCCTCAACACGGATTGGGGCAAGGTGATCCGCGTGCTACGTTCCCTGCTAAACCATAAAAAAGTAATGAATGAACAACTCATTTACATGTTACAGAAATTAACAATATAATTTAAAAGTATATTTTTGTATATCTGATTATCTTGATAGAAAAAACACCTGGATTAAATGCAATGTAGACCGAACCACGAACATATATGTATATATAATATATGGCTGCATAATTGCATATTTGTAAATAAGCTTCACACAAGAGCGCAAATTTCGAGATGACAAATAACACATTATGAAAATTGTGATTGGCTGAGTTTATTTCATTCGAAAAAATAGAGTATAGAAAATAACAAACAGACCCAAACAAAATCGATAATCTAACCTCATTCGTACAGCACTCCAACGAGACTCGCAGCGCAGCTAACGCGTCATTTTCATCACTCTCCGTATTGGAAGAGGCCAGCGGAGTGGCGTATATCCCGCTCTTTCTCAGAGGCCGGCCGCGCACTACCGGCTTGCTGGCCACCACTGGCTTCTCGTCACAACGAGCCTGGATACTACCACTGCGTCCCAAACCCGATCTATCATCGGGCGATCCATCCTCACTTTCTTCACCTTTCGGCTTCAACTTGGGACTCAAACGTTCATCACTCTCTTTACTCTCCCATAACTTCTTCAAACTGCTTATACTGCCTGTGCTGCGGCGTTTGTCATCCTCATCTCCACCACTAGTATCTAAGGATCCACTCTCGGATCGCTTCTTGTCTGAGTCGTCACTTTTACTCGACACGTCTTTTCTAGAATCTTCCGGGGAACTATGCTCGACCTTCTTCACTTGGCCGTTAGTCGCCGGAGTCCCACTATCGACTTTCCGCAATCGTGACTTGAAGTCGATTATGGAACGACCCGACTCGTCCGAATCTTTATTGTTCACTTTGTTCGTCTCAACTTTCTTCAGCTGCGACTTGAAATCCGTGTTGGTCTTTGTGTCTTGTCCTACTTTCTTGTCAATGTTGTTATTGTACGAGGTCTTCCTGAGACTCGCTTTGAGATCAATGGGGGAAACCGTCTCCTTAGTTTCGTTAGGTTTGGCCTCTGTGCGTTTTTCCGCTTTCCGCAGGGCTTCCATGTTTAGACTTTCCGACAGTTCAGAAACTAAACGCGTCACCGGATCACCGAACGAGGTGTGCATTTCGATGACTTCATGCGGGGGCGACTCTTTGAGTTTCTTATTCTTCTTGTCTGCTCGCTCCTTGATCTCTGCGACGAGTTTCAATTCGAGCATTTCTTTCATGATTTGTTTAGCGGGTTTTTCTTGCTCGGGGGGGTCGCTCGCGTC
>LQNK01001924.1:133796-155701 GCA_001586405.1 Phoebis sennae | reverse complement strand
CGTCGTCGTCGCGCGGCGGCGGCGGGGCGGGCGCGGCGCCGCTCTGCCGCAGCGACTCGAGGTACGCGCCGATGCGCGCGCCCTTCGGCAGCGTGCCGTAGCGGTTGATCGCGCGCTTCACGTTCTGCACCTCGAGCGCCGCCACTTGCACGCCCTGTTCAATACACTTTGTTTAAAAACGTAAAAATAAAACAGTTTTATCAGTTAAGTTTTTAATATGTCATTAATTATGGGGAGATAATTTTTTACTGTGAGCTATGACTTCTTATAATGTACACAAGCCACGAACTAATTAAACTTTTAAAATTATAAATGCACTTAAATATATAACTAGAAATCAGTTGGGTCGCAATTTTATTTAATTTGTCATTTAACCGTTAAATATCCAAGTACTATTATAATACTCTAGCGTTATTATTCAAAACATCATTCACAGAATTTTATAATCTTACGTCCTTGTTACTAATTACTGTACATTGTATAATACTGGATGAATAATACTGGACATTGGCAAAATCCTTTAACAGACGGAAGTCATTAAAAGAAGAAAAAGATCACCTTGGGCACATCATGCGCCTGCTGGTGCTGGTGCGGCGCGTGCCCGTGGTGGCGTCGCTTGGAGCGGTGCCTGTGCTCGGACGCGCCGAGGCTCAGCCCCACCGCGCCCGCGGACTCGTCCGTGTCCGGCGTGGCCTCCGCCAGCGAGCCCTCGGACGACGCCTCGCGACCCCCCACGCGACCCCCACCTGCACACAAACACATACTTCAACCCCTATTATTCCAAAAAAATGTTATAGATCGTTTAAAAACAAATTTTGAACATCGTATTATTCGCGAATGTAGGTATATACAATACTCAGCCATCTTATGGCATGCAAATGCAACTATGTTGCTCGGGCACACTTCAAAGTTATAGGATAAGATAAATACATATATTGGGGACATAGGAAGTTATCAATGATAATTCAATTATTTTATATACAGAATCTGTGTGTACTTTTTGAAATGACAATGTTGAATGATTGCGTGGAATGAATCTACACAACCTCATTTTATATAATTTTGTGACACTTCATTCTTATGATCTACAATAATATGTAAATGGATTATTGATACATTATCACAATCTACTAAGAATCACTTAAATCCTACATCTGAAGAAAAATTCAAGTAACAACACTAAGAATGTAAAAAAATTGCTTAAACTCGTCTAAAACGTAAAAGAAAATAGTTGAAAACTATGTGAGACAACATAATACATAAAAAGCGGCACCTACAATCTAATAGACATCTTACGCTCTATTTAGAAAATAAATAAGCTCTTTAGAGACCACCCATACAGATAAAAGAATTACGGAAAACAATTATCACACAGCTCTAGAAGAAAAGAATAGATAGACATCACAAGCGACCTCTATGAGCAAAATATAACCGAATGTATCTGCAGAGTTACAGAGTGTCAGAATTCTAAAAAAGAGTAGAGCACCAATTTAGGCATATCAACAAGACATTTACAACAATTTCTATACTATAAGGTATGAAATGTTGAATCTTTTTATCATCTTAAGCAGAAATTGATGGTGGTTTCAATATTTAAGAAGTGCTATCTTTAAAATCATATTACAATCAGCAAAGTATGTAATATTATAATGTTCTGACACTCTATACATAAAATCAATCGCAGAAAAAACATCAATTTATACATATGAGTCTGTCAAGAGAGACAATTTTTAAAGAATAAGATTCAAGACAGAAACATATAGTGAAGTTTATAAGAATAACTAAATTGCACATTTATAATTATTATTTTATCAAAATATAAAGGTTGACACAAACTTGTACATACAATGAGAAAATATTACTAAGAAATCTTTAGCATTATTAATTTTCAATTCTGCAAAATAAATAAACAAAATATGCTTATATTGAATATATTTTTCTTTTTGTATGCTATCATGGGCCAACCTGTATACAACAAACGAAAGGGGTCTCATAAAATAAAATACATAATTATATATAATCACAAGGCAGGATCTTTTCTACCCGTAACATTGCGTATACTTACAAAATGTTCGACCCTATTGCTATACACCTTTGCGAGCGGACAAAGACAAAAAATGCTAGTTTAAAAGATGCATATATTAAATATAACTTATATTTATCTTCATTATAATACACGCAGATATAAGGCATACATAAAATAATAATTATAAATATTTTGTAATATTTATCGCTTTGCACGCGTTTCGAAGGATACGCTTTGCAAGACATACCACTAAGGAACATAAAATACATCAGCCAATAGCGAAGCGAAGAAATAAAAACATACGCGATCCATATGTAACGTTATGAGGGGTCATTTTGTATGTAATAAAAAACTGTAATATTGAAAATTCAGGCAAAGTGAATATATGAAACAAGGTTAAAATGTAATGATGTATTTACAAATGTATGAGTGATATTTGAGTGTTAGAAAAAGAATTGAAAACCAATATAAGTGTGTAATGGAGGTAAATAGGTAGGAATTACAGGGGCGATCATAAAAATATCGTATAGTTTTTGTTTAGTACATAATTTTGGAGTCATATAAGGAAATATTGAATACAGTATTGTCAAGTATTTTGGACAGAAGCGTAACAAACACATAAGCGATACGAACACCAAAAGCAATCGAACCAAATGCGCCTAAACTTATTTTTAATATAAATTAATAATGTTTCGCACATACACGTATAGGTACTATCAAGTAAATAACCGATATTGTACCATTGAAAACCTAAAAATATTAAGAAACAATTAAACTTATTTTAAATAGTAAATTTAAACGTTGAACGCTAAAGTGGATTAATCACACATAAATAATTTATTGATTTTTGATAGGTTTTTAAAAATCAGAACACTTTTATAAGTGAAAATCTATGTGTCTTTTATTCTGAATCTAGTGCCGTGTGTAAAACTATGTGTCACGATTCTAGTGAAATACCTAGCTTATCTAAGTGTACGATATATAATTGATGTTCTATTAATAAGTGAATAAATACATTTTAGTGTACAGAAGTCTATAATTATGAAGGCATATGACAGCGTAATCAGTTATACAAGTGTGAACAAATAGTGACAAACCTTTAGTTAATACATACTTTGAACATTTTAATTAGAGTATTAGATAGTGTTATATTAACGTGGGACCAAAATTTGGTATAATGTCAGCAGTGTACTTACGTAACAATACATTCTTAGTTGTTTCATAGTAAAGTTCAGTGTAATTCATGTATTTAAATATACCAATATGAAAGTTATACTTTTCCTTAACTGCAAAAAACAGTTATTCATTAAAGTGATTTCTGATGTGTGTTCGTGTCATAAAAACCTGAAACTAACTTCACATAATTCAAGTCATTCCCAGTAATAAAATTTAATTGTGTTAGTCAATCAGTATATTTATTCACAATAAATTTCAAATATCATTGTTGCGTAAATTGCGACATTATGACAAAGACAATCCCATACAATAACTTAGACGTAACATTGAATAATCCGAAACTTGATAATCCCAGAAAATATACAATCTTACTTATTAACTCAACACCCCCCCACCCCTTAAAATAACACTTACATTTTCAATGAAAGCAGTCGACTATTGTTTTTAATTTCACATTGAAAGGCACATTTCCACAAAGATACATAATACCGAGGAATAAAAGGGGGAAAAGAGAGGAAGTATTTACCATTGAGCGACGCAAGCGCATCCTCGTGCGCCTGATCCTCGGCGGCATACTGCGACTCGCGGAACGAGCTGCACGACGACAGCAAACTGAACAACACCAATCAAACAATCAATCAATCATATTTACTGAAATCAATCAATCAATCGTATTTAATGAAACTTTTTGAATTCAGAAATTAACAGTGTTTGTAACAGACAATAATAAAAGTAACCTAATAAACTACACTTATAATTAATTTCTGTTTTTTTTTAACGCGAGTACTTTCCATGTTGCGTAAAATGTTCTTTAAAATATTTTAAACGTGGTTTATTATACATTATTTTATATTATCATAAATCCGACGTTTCGAGTACTTTACAGCGAGCGTGGTTGACGGGTGACTTACCCGTGACCACCTCAGCCGTTTAAAATACTTTTTATTCAATATGAACTTCACTATTATCCAATGGAAATTCCTATGACCTCGCATTAACTGTACAATAATTGTTAGAATCTCATTAGCACTGGTTATTAGTGTTTGTTGACAGGTTGTGGGTTCGATCCTCGTATCCGTTATTAACCATCTGATCCTTTAGCTATACAGTAGTATAATTTATTATTATTAATTTAATTTCGTAACTATAATTCCAAACGGTATCGCCCGATTTTGTTACCATCACGTTTTTTGGAATATGACAAGACATAAAGACGTATTCTCGTCAATTTTATCTTATTTACTTATTTCAACTTATTTACAATTTATTCATACAATTCACATTAAATTCACAATACAAGAGATATTCGATTTAGATTTTTGCATAATTGAATGACACCTGCAGACCTACACTAAAATATAATCTGCCGCCTTCCATATTTAAAATCACACAATTTATGTTTAAGCTAAAGAATCTATGCAATGTATTAAATTGTTATAAGAATTTTTATATTTATATGAATTTTATATGTCAATAAATGACTTATATTATTTTTTGTACCTAGTGCGCTTGGGAGGCGTGGGCGCCTGCTTGCCGCGGCGGTTGGTGGGGCGGCGCATCTGCACCCCGCGCTCCGTGGACGAGCCGGCGCCGATGCTGGACACCTTCTTCAGCGACATCTGTGGAGTGCCCGAGCAGCCTTCCTGCAACTGCTTCTCCACTTCTGAAACGTGAACAATGACAATCGATATATTAATACGAAATAAATGATTTATAGAACTGTACCAAATGCACGTATTTTTTTTTTTTAATATATTAAAGCATCATCCAAATAAATTCAAATTTTTACCTATCTTAGGCATAACTGAGGCTCTCAAATAACGGTTAGAATTTATGGAGTTAGTATAGACGTAAAAAAAGCTGAGTTCGATAAAAATGATAAAAATCTTCGGGGGGGTAGTGATCTGCGTATTTTACCTAAAAAAAATCCTACTTGTCTCAAAAAAGTCACTCGAATTTATCATTCGCTTCATGGCTACTGACATGGAAATTCTTCATTCGAGGACTCCATTACCCTCAATATCGGGGTCCGGGGACAATTTATGCCTACCTTCAGTGATCGAGTTGTCCTGGAACATGTGCTCCAGCGCGTGGTGGATCTCGCGGAAGGTGGGGCGGTCGGACGCGTTCCACTGCCAGCAGCCGCGCATCAGCTCGTACACCGCCGCCGGGCAGCCCGGGGGACACTCCATGCGGTACCCCTGCGCACAATATACAACGTTATTACAAGTCTTCAAAGTAATGACTCGATCTTCGTTTCAGCCTAGGACGTCCACTGCTGGACATAGGCCTCCCCCAAAGATTTCCAATACGACCTGTCATCGGCGGTCTAAAACTGGGTAATGATTTATAAAACCGATTCGGGTCGGAACGAAGACATTTATATTGAAATTTGTATGAATTTTATTCCGATTTTCGATACTTTCAGACCGGATTCGCATTTATGGTGGAGGCCTGAACTCCTATTTTGTGTTTGTTTTATTTTTATAATAAAGTATGATGATAAAATTAAGAAAATTTTCAGTCTATACAGACGAAAACGCTGGCAGAAGCCAATGATAGGTTAAGATTTAGGTAGTTTTTGATTATTTTTACACAGTAGCGAATTGTCAAATAGAAATATATATATCTCATATAATCCCATATACTGAGGTGTATAGCTACCTCATTCAGAAGTGCCGTTAAAAGTTATAATATCACTATTGATACTATGCCCCTTTAATTCAGATTCAAATGTATTAATAGTACGTTTGTAAGAATCCATAATCAATTAAATCAAAAAAATATAAAGTATAGAAATATAACAAATTATAACTATAACAGTAACATTAGACAGTGGAGTAAACAATATAAGCATTGTTAATATGGAGACAAATCAGTAGTACACGAATGGACGCAGCCGCATACTTTCTACGAAAACAATAATATTTGTATACAAATTACACATCGCAAGCTATCGCTGATGACAAATATACAGCTTGTGTGTATTTAAATACATTCACATAAATGGTGTTGATATCGGAAATTAATAAAAATTATGACTGTTGGTTTTATGTTAAAATTAATAACCCTTAATAAACATGAGCATAAAGTTGTATTCAAACTTATAGTCAATTTAATAAGTCTATTAAAAATATTGTATTTTCTCCTAACAGGATGTGATAATTAAACATTCATTAGAAAATAGATATGAAACTGACACTCTAGGCACATTGTTAAAAGAGCTAATGTAAACTACGAGGTAGCTTAGCGTAGTCCATTTTAAACATACATGGAAAAATGAATTAAAATACATCATGTATAAGAGAGCCTGTGAACCGGCGTCATCGTGTGACAGAATATAAGCGGTTCGCGTCGCGTTTCGCGAATCATTCACGGGAGTGAGCTTGACGGGTACGCACGTACAATTAGCAGATTATAATTATGTCAGTTTTAAGGAACTCGATCATATATTTTCTTCTATTCACGATGGCCGTCAACGGTAAGAATTTTAGGGGAATATATACCAGTTACTATATAAAAAAATTCACTACAATTTGCTTCTATATTTCTGTGTATATTGCATTATTTTGCCTTGTATAGTGATAATTTAAATTTTATTTTAAGGCAAACACAAAAAACTGAAACCGAAAAAGTTCGTCTCACCTACGGCCAAAGGTATCCAGTGCTACAACTGCCTGTCTTTCGACCACCCTGGTTGTTGGGACCCCGACCATCCCGACTACGCGAATATTACAGTGAGTAAACACAAACTATTTCTGTTTCAACGCACGTACGAAGCTATTAGAGAAACAATTATGCTGACTTTAAATTTAGGCATTACTACATTTTGTTGCAACACATAATCTTAATATTTTGTTCTGTATGCCAAATACCAATTTTATTATATATACGTCGATACACATGTTTCTGTATTTAATTCTTATTGTTACTAAAATAATTTTTCATTTAAAGGTACCCAACATCGATTGCTACATTCCAGGGATGGCTTTTCTATGCATCGTCATCACTTCGGAGTCCGCTAAACTTGGTAAGAAATGTTTACAATCAATATTTTTGTTAGCCTTAGGTATATTTTCTATATTTTTGACTTCCATATATTTTACGTACTCGATAGACGATCGATCGTAGCGATCCGTTGTAGCTACGTTCTAGTACGCAAAAATACAACTTAAATTTTTGATCCAAAAAAATTGTCTGACAATTGCACTCATATCAAAGAAGAAATAGATATCAGAAAGTATAAAGCCAATTCTTATTACTATTTTATTTTCAGTTGAGACCGGCCAAGAGATCGGACCCGTGCGCGCACGCACTTGCGTGCCAGCCAAGGACTTCTCCAAGAAATCCGTCTCCTACTCCATGTGCAGTAAGCTCAGCAAGGAACTCTCCGCCTCAGAGATCTTCTCCCGCATAGCGGTCAGCAGACCGCAGTGCTCGTTGTGCAAAAAACATCTCTGTACCGACTCCTCGCATTGTTAATACACATTTCAAATTTATACATGAACATCATTTCCCATCTCTCTAAATTTCGTCAATCTGTTAATCCAATTAACGCTGACATTGTATGATTAAAGTGCTACATTAAAACCGTGATATCCAAAGAATTGCCTGTATTAATTTTAAACTATTCGATGATAATGCATTACCATAAGCATTTATTTGATTTGGTAAATTTGAGATGGTTTGAGGAATCCTCGGAAAGCCGACGAAATGCAATGAGTATATTGGTGTTTGTGTTTCCGCGCGCCCGCAAATTTTGTTATCGCGTTAGTTTTGTAACACGTTATAGTTTGCTTGCATCATTGCCTTGTTTAATAAACTACGAAGTTAATTTTCACACGAAATGCAAAAAGTTGAACTTGTTGTTTTGAAACCGGAGTCTTGTTGAGTGCGCTCTCTCGCGTGAACCGTTTTTGGTTTGTTTTTATATTTCGGTTTATTATTTCGTTAATAAACATCGATATCTAAATGTTGTTTTATTTCACATGTTCTCACAGATATTAAATGTGTTTGTAAACATGTATCATGTATTTTTTACTTTCGGTTCGATGATTTCTCAAAACAATATTCGAGGAAATTGTTTGGTTGTGACATAATATCTGCTTATTATTTTTCATCAATATGTATCTTTCCCATTGAATTATAATATGGAGTATTTCACACGCAATATCGATATTTTGATGGATTTTGGAACGTTGAGATTAATTACATTTTAATCCCTGAATACACTAGGAAAAAGTGTTAAATCGTGTTTTGTTTTTTTTTCATGAAAACATTAATTGGCATGAATAAAAGGCTTTCGAGGGTTGATTGGCAGTGCTGATATATTTATGTATCACAATCGCTACTATTGAAACACATCAATAGACAACAAATATTTTATTTCTGTACATTATACTTAACTATATATCAAGAAATAGAATAAAAAATCTTTTAATTAATCGAATGATATAATTACTGTCTTGAACTAAGATTGGAAGCTTAACCCCAATGCATAAAACTCGTGAAATGTTTAAGATTTTTTATTAATTTCTAATTGCTTAAAAAGATTAACTGAAGTCTTTCATACTTTGGTTTGCCTCATAAATTCCTATTGATAGAACAATACATGGATAAACACAAAGCACATTTTATGTTCAGAATGAAAGGTGTTACATCTTTGCATATGGTTGTTTGGCAAAGTCTAATCAGTCCGGAGCTGGGGCGCAGCGATGTATGTGACATACCATCTTAATCACAGGTCGGAACGTCGAAAACAAGTTCCATTTCACAAGCCAACCCTAACTTTCGTACAGAATTATATAGGTCTCTAGTAGTGTTTGGTCCAGTACACGAATAACGGTACTGTTTCCAACACATCGGCGAGGTACACCCCCGAGTATGGGGACATGCACAAGATACAGCCATACCATGCCTTCTTATTAACGTATTATACGCCGGGCCTTCATGCGCCGTCCACTTGCTTTGCTAGCGTGGGAGTGTGGTAGCTCTTAAACTGCCTTTTTAGCCAGAAGTCAAATTGCACAAAAGTGTGTGAGTTTTTTTTTCAACTCTATTTTGGATGAAAACGCGTATCCTAGCCAATTTGTGTGGACCAACACTTCAACTCATGTTTTTCCAGCGTATAATACACATCAGCCAGGTCGACCCATGAATAGAGCTATATCCCGAACAACATAACAGGATACTAAAGGTCTACACATCGAGTTTGGTTCAGTCGTTACAGTCCACCTTTAAAACTTGATTCCAGTGTAAGTATCTCCCAGCCAATTGCTTTGTCCAAAGTCAGATTGCATAAAGCTCACCTTATCTGCTCTTTTATCCATTAAAACACTCATCTTGACCAATTTCATGGTAAAACACACCTCACATTTTCATATGGTACACATCAGCTAGGTCCACTCTTGGATACGGCGTTTTGACTAGAATACAAAACACCACCAATTCTGCTCTTTGGAAACCACAAAACTCACCTTCTCCAACATATGGTACACATCAGCTAAATCCACTCCCGGGTACGGAGACATGCCGTACGTCGCGATCTCCCACAGCAGGATCCCAAAGGCCCACACATCGCTCTTGGTGCTGAAGGTGTTGTACGCGAGGCCCTCGGGCGCGGTCCACTTGATGGGGAACTTGGCGCCGGCGTGCGCGGTGTAAGTGTCGTCTCGCATGAGGCGCGCGAGGCCAAAGTCGGCCACTTTGACCAGGTGGTTCTCGCCCACCAGGCAGTTGCGCGCCGCTAGGTCTCTGCGAATGAGTGTAATTTTCAGTAAAATACATACTTGAATTAATACATACTATGCATAGCAATGAAGGCTGACGTCCAAATACTAGATACTTCGAGAAATACTTTAACCTGACTTGGTCTCTTAGTCTCTTTATTAGTGTGATATTTTATGACATTTAAGAATAACTTAAAATTGTGTGTCATTTCAGTATTTGAGCATATAAGTTGTAATTTTACACAGAAATGTTGAAACTAAAAATGGTTATAATTAGATTTATTGTAATACACAATTAAAATAAATTGTATAAAAATTCGCATTGCTAATACATAGTACGATACTAAACTCAAGACAGACGAACAGAAAGCACTTACAGATAAGTTATTTAAAATATAGCCTTCTACAGAGTGAAAAACTGTGTAGAAGGAACTTAGCCGGCACGCGAACGCAAACTACACTATTTTTCTTACGGGCAAATTATTTAAAACTAGCTTTCCGCCCGCGGCTTCGCTCGCATGGACCCGGAAAAAGAATTGTCCAAATTGGTCTAGTCGTTGTTTAGTTATGCGCTTACCAACACATTTTGCGATTCATTTTTATATTTAAAATGTAGCTCAGTCAACATACCTATGTATAAACGACCGGCTTTCCAAATAGCTCATTCCTGAGGCGATTTGCGTCGCCATGTACATAAGTACCACTGCATCGATGTGGTCTCTGTTCCCAGTGCGCAGGTAGTCCAGCAGGTTCCCTCGGCTCATGAACTCCGTGATGATGTAGAACGGTGGCTCCCGGGTGCAGACTCCGAGCAGTTGCACGAGGTTCGGGTGCCGCATCTCCTTCATGATGGCAGCCTCTTCGAGGAAGTCTTTTAGTGCCATGGTGTCGTCTTTTAGTGTTTTCACTGCGACCTGTAAGTGACAAGTTTTAGACACAAACTTTATAGTAATAATAAGGTTTTGTTGATTCAAACAAACATTTCAGAAAATAAAAATTGTCACTGTCATAACAGAAAATAATTGAATTACTTCTGCAAATATCTGGGAATAAACATTATATGTGATATACTTAAAAGTGTGATTTTTTTACAGAAACCAACCGCGTTGCAGAAAAATGTTGACATTTTAAACAAAATACAGAGCAAAAAAAACAATTACAGGTTTTCACAATATTGTTTTAAATTATACAAAACAGAAGAGAGTCTTACAATATTAATGTTATCCAGGAGATAAATAACCCCAAACAAAGGACTTATTTAAAAACTTAAAAAATTCAAACGCTAAAATAGTTGTTTTCTATCGAGATTATAAAGACAACGATTTATAATTCAAACAAATTCCAAAATACATCCTAAGCTATATGAAACATACAGTTACACTATGACACAAAAGCTTTAAGTCTCCCTAAATCTATCTTCACACCTACTATTACAAGAATTACTATTAATTCATTCATTCATTTATTTAAAAGAATCACTCACAGTCATGTTGCACCTCATCCAGGCGGCCTCATACACGTCGCCGTACTGTCCTCCCCCCAGTTTGTGCTTCATCACGATGTCTGTGCGGTCGATCTCCCACTCGTCGGGGGGCGCCAGGGGGAACACCGTCGGCTTGTTCCGCTTCGGCGCGGGGTACAACAGCTGGGTGATCAGACCATCACCCAGGACCGAGTGGTGGTGGACCAATTCAGCTAGAGTCCCGAATTTCGATTCTGACGTTACGTACACCTGTTTGAAAAGTAAATTTTACAAATAAGTATATTTTGAAGTTTTGGATGAGGTTGGTTAGTACACCGAATTTGGACCACGACGTTACGTATATTTAATGGAAACATACTTTTTATAGTAGAACCATAAAAATTTATGATATCAGTAAATTTTAAAAACTTGTTCAAATACATATATAATTTTGAACTCTTATATTACTTTCACCCATTGTTAAAACTATGCCTTAGGTGCTTAATTTGGAACTTAAAAGTTTTAAATCAGTGAATTATCTGAGAAAAGCGCCTGACCTTTTTTAGGCTAATATTTTTGCACTTAATATTTTACTAAGTATTCGATTAATTTCAAACATAAAACATTAATAAATACAGGCTATTATAAATAATGAAGTAGTAATTTCAATGAATGAATAATGAAGTACCTTTCGATTACAAATATTAAGTGAATTCTGAATATTACTGACAACACGCTTTTAATTATAATTATTTAAGCTTATTATAACAGAATTATGAAATTACAAATGAATTACATCAACGAGCATTATCGCGAAAATGCTTTATTCAATAAATTGTGCCAATCGTCTACCACACAATAAATGGAGCCCCACACAATTGCATCCAATAACATGTTTCCTAGTTAATTTCCAATCGGATGAAAGTCCGGATAGCGGGTTGATTGCTACAAAATATTGTCAATTTATTGCAAATATGTTCCCGTCGAGTGTATGTCGTAGTGAATCCGGTATTAATTAGTGATCGTATATGCAGATGATCAGGTGACGGAAAGCTAGGTCAGGCGTTGTGAGCCAATTAGGCGAAATGCGGTTACAACGGGAGCTCTAACGTGCTTCTAATGTTTTGGATCGATGTAAGCCTACACTGACGCTGTTTCTCATAGTAATTAATACTAGAATTAATTAAGGAGAGCAATTTATTTTTAATATCAGTTCCTTAACTTATGTTAGACGTCAATGATGTGAAAACATTTGTTAACAAATACACGTTTGTCCTAACATTCCACATATCTTTGATCATTTTATTTATTTAAAGCTTTATTATTCGTACAAAAATAATAATGAATAAAAAATATCAACATGTTTTCCTATTAAGCACTACATCATACTAAGCACGATGAGAACGCTTATAAATATTCTACTTCAACTTCTCGGGAACAAATCTCTCAAAGTTCAAACAACAACAACCACTACGAAGAATCCTTTGTAAAATAGCAATATAATTGATATTCTCCACTCCACTGGGGATAGCAATTGAAACTAAGTTGGATTTAATTGCAATCATCCTATTACCTCGTTAGACTGCCCGTAGGCGAAATGAAAGCTGAGATTCGACTGGATAGACTTAACTCTAATTTAACCGAACATAGCGCTATCTCCTCGAATTATAGAATAATCCCTTTGAAACTTTATTCATCAGCCGAATTTAGTTGTTCGTGAGTATACTAATTTACGCGAGTTTTAAAAGTATAGTATTCGTTATAGGCTTGCATTTTGACTGAATAAAATGTTCGGCTAGTAGACATTTCAGTTATTGGAAAAAATTGTAATCTAGATGAATACTGGTCTATTAATCTAACTATGGATACAGTGTGTCTCTATTTAGGTTACTGTGTTGTAATTTTCACTGTTTATTTATTTATTCATACCAATACACATAAAAACTTAATTAATTAAGTAATTTAATAAAAAAAAAACCAACCAGAGACTTACAAAGGGCATTAAAATTGCTACATATTCTGGTTACTGGACAGTTTTTACCAACATTACTGCTATAAATTGGGAGGTCAAAAACTTTTGAATTAGGATAATGTGGAAATTCATTCGTAACTTTATTTCTTGGATCTGATTTATTATTTACACTGTCCCACAAGGTTGCCCTTGCAACACAATATTGTGAATTAACAACCTATCGCATACATAGACTTATTAAAATCGGGTCCATACTTAATTTTCTTGTAGCTTCAAAGTAATGTATTTAAACTAACATATACTAAGCTGTACAGCTATACAGCTATTAGCTGTAAGCTGTAACAGCTTAAGCAACTAGTGAAATGTTTTTTGTACAAATCAATCAAGACGCAGTTCCATCAAGAGGTAACAATACAAAATATAAATTATGTACTAAGCTTTCCTCACATTCCCTAGCTATCCAATCTATTATAGATACATGAGCTAAGCCGTGTCGTATTGTATGGATGGTTAGCGCTTCACAAAGCGCCTATGGATCAATTCCTGTCATACTAATTACTCGTTGACAACAACGGAGCAGTTCTGAATCTACAGTTAGCCTATATAATGATGAATGAATTGATGAATAATTCTTTACCGCACATTGAAAGGATACAAAATAGGATACTAAAATTGCTATACATATTGTCGGCAACATTTTGTGATTTCATGTTTTAACAGATTCTGTATATCATCTTTCTATGCGAATGTCACTTGTTAGTTGTTAATCATCAAGGTCTTATAAAGTTGTGGGTATCTGGGCGCATTGGTACAGATTGCGTCTGGTGCTCGAACGACTTATTGACGTCACGACTCATCTACCCTCACTTTGCTATATTCATTTTGACTAGCTGTGAGTTGTTGTTAACTGACTAGTTATGTAATTGTCCAGTTGTGTAGAATAACGGTACATTTGTATTTCATTTGACATAATTTTCCATAGCCCCACTATTAGTTCAATACAATATTATACCTGGTAACATCATCTAGGTTGTATCACATTGAACGGTTGGATAGCGAAGCTGAATTGTAATGCTCTATGACGCTCTATGGATCGATTCCTGTCGTACCTTTCACCAGTGTTGCGACGGATTAGGATACGTGTGTCGCCACCACATTTCTACCCGCGGGTGTTGTAAGAGGCGACAGTGAGTAATTCTACATGATATCTACAGCATTGCACGAATGGGCCAAGCTCGCACCAGTGAAATTACCACTCCCCAGCAGAAGATCGACATGAAGCAGTATTGTACTATATTTCGTACGGTGAGTGAGATCCCAGGGGCCTGTGTTCTCAACCCATTCCTTTGCCAATAGGATGGCTACATCTCTCTCAATTTCTCATCAGTAATCCTCTCCTTATAGCACTATATATATCCCATCTGCGATGTAGATGTTCATGAGCTGCGGTCAGTCACTTAACATCAGGTAAACCGCATACTCCACTAGCCTGCTATAGCATAAAAATACTAATTACTCATAGACAAAGACGGACCAGTCCTGAATTATGCCGCAGTTACCGTATATCATGATACAATTGATAATATTCAATCTTAGAATATCAACTACACCGTGTCGCCTTATATGGATGGTTAGCAAAAGCCATATGGATCAATTTCGAGTCATACTAATCACTCGTTAACAAAGACGGAGCAGTCTTGAGCTATGCTTCAGTCACCAAATACCATCCGTCATCATGCCGTATCACATTGTATGGATGGATAGCGCAGCCGAATGCAAGCGCGGCACAAAGGTCCGATTCATGCCATGTTAATTAGCCGTCGAATACGTAATCCCAAGTTATACCTCAGTTGACGTAGAGCATACAACCAGCATCACCTTTGTATGGAAAACGTCGAAAGCAGGGATATCCATCAATCGTGTTTGCTTTTAAAGGGGCCCCTTATATATGAATTTGTCAGGTTGTTTATCGTCATTGAATGATTCCTTAATCAATTACTCAGTGGCAATAGGTCTAGAAAAGGATATAAGCAACATTTTCATAAAGGACTTTGCACGGGATAATTCAAAAGAATCAGACATCAGAAATCCTTTATTTCCTAGCTAGTACTAAAGTGAAAAATTAAATGTAGTTTATGAGAGCAGAAAAAACATCTTGACAAAAAAATAAGCTGAAAACCTCGTAATTTCATCGAAATGCTGTATAATTCGTACAAAAGTAAATATTTTTTACTTTTTAATTCAGCGTCACTGAACTCGTTTCAGTGGAAACATCCGAATAATAAAATGCTTTTAAAGGAAACTTTAAACTTTTTATTATGTTGTTTTAATTGCTTCCTTTAAGGACAGGCGGTTTATAAATAGCTTTCAGATGACTCTAAGCGGAATTTAAATTACTGTAAATGATACTATTCCGCTTCATTATAATAAATACTATTTAATGAAATGATAATATTTAATAACATTTATTATAGAAAAAATATACATTGATTTAAACGTTGTATTATTATACGACTGATGTTTTCGTGGTATCTCGTTGTGGCTATAATCTATAGAATGAGGAAAATTAACCATAAAAGATTGACAGAGTGTCTTTGTTATTTATAATACGTCATTAACAAATACATTAATGTGAACACATACCACGGTGTAATAGTTTCAAATCAAAGTTCCTTATTTCTTTATAAAAAGTTGAAAACAACCTGGGTCAATACAGAATCTAAACGACTGCTTATGATGAGACATCATCACACCTATATATTAACACAAATAGGCGGCCTTTGTCCTGTACATGTTTTTGTGATTTTATATTATTTTCTATAATTATATAGAATTATTAATTCAATAACATAACGTTAACATTTATAAAAGGTATTGTTTAACCTTTTTTTTACGAGGGGAAATGCCTTCGCATACCCAGCCGTCTGGGGAAACGACCGGGTTATGTCGGACTTGCACCGACTAAAACCCCTCGATGTTCCTTCACACACCTTGTGGGGGTTCACGGGTACGCTGTTGCATTCTTTCGCAAACCCCCCGGAACCTAACCTAACCTAAGCAAACGTTTTATGTATAATCTGACCGTAAAAATGCGTTTTTACCTATATTAGCTGCGACGGGCATATTTAACGTAACTAATCCTATATATACCTAGAAATTAATAATTAGACTATAGTATAATTAAAAAAATTACCTTTCCATCGGAGTCCTCATTAATACGGTAGTGGTACACCCGGCCCTCGTATCGTAAGGAAATGCTCCTCTGCCCCGGACTGGACTCTGATTCGCGCACCTGAAACATTACAGTGTAACTCAAATATGGAACGAATATGGTAATCTTGTGATGTACAGACAATAGACCACGGATGGTGGACCAATGGCACGCGTGCCAAAGACGGCACGCAACACAATATTTTGGGCACGTAACCTATCACATAATTAATCATGCACTCAAAAAAGTATCAACTAGGTAGTAACAACTACAAAGTTCTTACGCTACCTTCTTTTGCCCAACTATCAGAAAGTTGAGATTCTGGCACGTCTATGACCAAGTAAAACATTTATTTCAAAAAATGGCACGTTAATGCAAAAAAGTTCACCATCCCTGCAATGTACAATCTACACAAGAGTGCAGAGATGCCACCTAAGATGCCATCGTTGTCGCAATACAGCACACCTGTGGACCACACGAGAACCAGGTGGTTCAAGCGTCGCGGCGTCTCTTCACTCTAGGCTTCGACTTCGACCGGGAGTCACATAATTAACCTTAGATTTTAATATTAGTTGTAATATTTACTTATGAGTAATAAATTATTTTATAATTCGGTTTTCTGCGCCTTCGCGATCCGGTCAATTTAATTATCTAATATACAATGTCCTTTTTTTTCAATGGTTACTACTGTATAAAAAGGAACCTATTAAAAAGTACCAATTAAAACAAATATAAGTTAACGTACATACGAAACATTCTCGTTGTTGTCTTTTTTCTAAATGGTCTTATTCCAGTAAACAATCCATGTTAAGTGAAGTTAATATAAATATTTTTAATGTTATCATAATTAAAGAAAAGCCTTGAATGTAAACACTATGACGTGATTCATCTAATATTTTACTGAATACGAAAAACCGTAACTGTCCCTTTTTAGTCTTACCTTAATATTTTCTATTTTTGCTTGATTCAGAAGCTATAAATAGAATAATTAAGTCCCGCAATAGAGAAAATAATGGTTATGGCTAAAGTAAACCGAAATTCAGATCAAACATTCAATGTAACTTAGCACAGAACGTAACACGAACACAAATAAATCACCAAGACGCGAGCGATTCTCGGTCCTTATAAAATCGCAATTTTTCAATGCACCCGACACAAATGCATATTGGACTCAATTTATGAGTGGATAAGGTTTAATTTAGAACAAAAGTGTGGGAGCTTTCACTGTAGCACGTAAGTAATTAAAACAGGATGATCCTGGATTCGCCCACTTGAACTTTGCATGGCTCTTCACTGTGCCGTGGTTAGGGCAGATACATATCGTCGCAAATATAAACAATGTGCTCCAAACTTTCACCCGTGATACCAATATGCGAGATAGTCATTTTCAATACAACAGGTGCAACGAAATCCAGCAATAGTACCGTGGTTGGGCCAGATACATAACGTGTTTGTTAAAAGTAAACAATAAGCGTATTTTGACTTTTATACCTTTACACGAGGGTATAGTTCATCAATAAATGGTACAAAACAAAATCGTTTCCCGAGTCAACGAATCTGTGTACATTTATATGTTTTAAACTACGCAACGGATTTTGATGAGTTTAAATTGCTTTCAAGAAATTCTAACCTCAGGTAAATTACATTTAAGCGACACCGGGACGGAATGTTAGTTTATGAATAAAACGAAACAAGGTTCTCGTGAATGACTAGAACCATTCACGAGAAACTTTGAAGCTTGAATCTACATTTTAAGCACACGGTGACGAGAATTACCTAGTATTGTATCAAAAATATAAAAATCCCCTTCGTAGTTCAAAACAATTCCACCCCGTAACAATTGATACGTTCGAACACCGCTGCATTGTCCACTCTAGCGAAGTTCGTTCGCTCCCGCGTCGGAAATCATAGCAATGCGTCCGGAGGAGTTATACGGGAGTTTAACAACATATAAAATTGCGGATCGATCGTGTGCACCCGGCACGCCCGCATCGCAGCGATCGGCGTGATTTTATTACTTACGATAATTAAAATCATACGACCGCTATGTTAATGGAATATTGTGCAAAAATGTTTCATGAAATTTTAACTAAAAGTTGAATATTTCAAGTGCCTTAATTCTCGCTGCAAACAATATTTTTACTGCATACCGATTACATCCAATAAATATACACTCGGCAAACGGAGGCTCCGTCATATCGATCTCATTTTATACATTCATTTAAAACTAATAATATATATTAAGCCGTGATTGTATTACTTACTTCCCATAATTAAATTCTTACGACTGTACTGTAAATGCAACTATTCTCCAGTAAGTACCTTAATTTTCACCGCTAACTAAATTTCGACAAGGTACGTGGCATTATGCCCCTGACATAATACAAGTTTAGATTCCTGTTTTAGTCATAATATTATACACATATCAAGTCAACAACTACTACAACTTTTAATCATATTGTCTTCAATATACGGCACGTACTAAATAAATATATACCGTTAGATATTTAAAACTTCCTCAAGTAACTTTATCTCAAAAAACCGCCTCAAAGTCCGTTGGGTACTACTGAAAATCTAAGCATATATAGAAACAGATAGAGCGAAGCGACTTTGTTTCATACTATGTAGTAATAATAAATCACGTTTAAAACCAGCTAGGAAAAATCATAAAAACATTGAACTGATTAAAATATCTAAATGTTTTGCAAATACTATCTAGAGATACAACGATTTTATAATAAATACAAATAAACAGCTGAAGAAATGTATTATTAAAATAAATAAAACAATATGGCAACGGAAAACCGATATTAGGAGACGGCGAACGCAATACAGTAAACTAAAAGGAAAATATTTGCGATCTGTCTTGACTTACTTGTGGACTTAATATTAAACGTGGATATTGAAAATATTTGTACATAAGAATGCAAATAAGATTTTATTGAATCGAAGCAGAGATTTTATTCATGTGATATTCATATAACACACATTGTTTTTCAAAAAGAATCAACATCTATACACATAATACAATCGTAGACTAGCCGTGTCTGTACATTTAATATTTTCAAGAAAAAAATTGTGTTTCGTGTTTCATTTATGATTCTAAACTCAAAACAATGATTTTTAGAATTTTTGTCTGTTTGTCTGTTTGTCGGGCGTTTGTACTCAGTCAACTCCAAAACGGCTTAACCGATTTAAATACGGTTTTCGATTATGTATTATGGCAAGCGGAGGTTTTAGTGTTTGTTTCATTCAAATCGGTTAACAAATAAAAAAGATATGACGGTTCAAAGTTATCCATCAAAACACATCATCAATGCGCGTAGGTACATTGAGTTGAACCTTTTTAGTTGTTGTTTTCACAGTACTTTTTAATGATAAATGTAGCCTTCACTTAATCTCCAAAGTAGACCGATCAATCTCCGATCATGGAGGCCAATCACAACAAAGACTAAACAACATGCAGAAGTTATTATTTGCGTCCATAAGCAAATATGCGTTAAATGCGTGCCAAGATAAAAGTCTCTTTCATTCTAGGAGTATACGACGGATATCGAAAATGTAAATATTTTGCAAAAAATGTATAAGAGAATTATTAGGATTATACAAGCAACAGTGACACTTTTGTTATATTTAATTTAGGATATACTTCGGACTTAAAAAATAACAGTTATTACATCGTAATTATTGGATAGTTCTTTTTGAATAAAATAGAAGTTTATTAAAGGGATTGACGAGATATATTTACAAACGTACGTTTCTAAATCGTAAAAATTGTCATACCACTTCTACTTCGAAAATCCACAAAGTACAGAATTCTGTAGTCCACGCGGGCAAAGCCGCGGGCAGAAAGCTAGTATATAATATGTTGATTCTTTTGACGAAATGTGTCATCGGTTTTTTTGTGCCTGTGTCTAAGTTGCCATATGGCAAGCTAGTAGAGCGAAGCTAGTATTTTTATAAAAATATTTTTATAAAAATACTAGCTTCGCTTCCGTAGCATGATGTTATATGTATGTATAGCCTTTGTTACGCGTGAATAATGCAGCTTTCGAATTATGAAAGTATTTTTAAAATCGGTCCAGTAGTTTTTGAACCTTTTAATTACAACCAAACAAACAAACAAACAAATATTCCTCTTAATAATATTAGTGTCAAAAACCAGAAAATGAAATTGAATACAAAAATAGTTATAAACAAAGTACAGACTATTGAACATTTTCAACGAATGTAATGTTCATATATTTCAACGCTTCTCGCAGCATAATTCGGTATTTTAAGCACGTCTGATAATTAAAATTGATTCACCTAGAAAAGTTCAGGTCAGCTTATAAATTTAGAAATCGCCATTGAAATGCATATTCCGTTCACTAGAATATTGAAATACCTCCAAAGTCCAAACGGTATTAAATAAAATTGTTCATTGAAATTTGAAACATTCCATTTTATTAATTCTGCAAGCTTTGACGCAATTCAAATGAGTTTTTTACTTTGTGTATACAAATCGTTTTTAAAAGGAGACATTTTATTAAATTTATTGAATTATATTTAATTAAAAATTTCAATTCTTGATTAAATTGTAAATGTAATTAATAAAATAAGCTATAAACAATAAACTTGTAAAAACTCTTATCATGGGTAGTCTGCAACTACAGAAATTACATGGAATTTCTTTACCATGCAAAGTGATCTTTGTTTAAATCGATTTAATTGCAAACATTGTCGCCAATTGATGAAAAATTGTACATAATTTAAGCCTCTACAAATCTATTTATATAAAACAAAGATGGGTTTGTTATAACACTTATGAACCGAAATTTGGTGTTTATATTCAACATTGCATTTAAAACTTTTCTTTAATTTGCTCAACTATAATACAAAATTAATCTACATGGTCAATGATAATACTACATTCATTTACTTTGATAATAAATAACTTAAACTATTATAAATGAGCGTACATTGTAGTACATAAACTGAATAGAGCGGCTACAATTCTACAATTTGAGCAAACCTCGCCGTAACACTTCAATTTATTAATTCTACATTATATTCCGCATACTTTGCTGCACTTTAAATGAGTCTTATTTTATTAGCACGAACTGTTATAAAATGGACCTTTTCTTCTATTTTCACAATTATATTTCCTCATTAAATTTATTATATACTAGTTGTGCCCTGCAGTATTATCCTCGCGTTATTCCTGTTCTGGATATTTCCGCGATAAAAACTATCCTATGTGTTTGGATTTCAAAATCTCTATGTACAAAATTTTACCCAAATCGGTACAGTGTCAGGCGTGAAGAAGAGACAGACAGATTTGCACTTAC
>LQNK01001924.1:70093-126839 GCA_001586405.1 Phoebis sennae | reverse complement strand
CAACTTTGTAGCACTCTCCCTCCTTTGCGTCACGCTCAAATCGTCAGATTAGTGAAATATACACGTTTTAGCACGTAACTAACTCACCTTATCTTAATCTGACGCGCTCGAGAATGTTTGCTGATCAATTTTTTTTTACTAGTCTGATCCTTTATCCCCGAAGAGCGAACATATATATAAGGCTCATACTTGGTGGGAGTACTTATTAAGGTACAAGGTATCCCCCTATATATTAATCTGACGCGCTCGAGTAAATCCCGAAATCCCCTCTTGGGCTCCCCTACCAATAGTCTATAGACTATATTGTATTGTATACAATATGGCCTATGTTACTCTCGGATAATGTAGCTTGAATGATGATAAAATTTTTAAAATCAGCCCAGTACTTTTTGAGCAGTAGTTTTAATCATTACAAACAAACAACGTTTTCTTTATAATATTAGCGTAGATAAAGCCACTCCAGACCTGATTCCGTTTCTATTTGCAAAGCGATTAAGGCACCTGTACCTACTAAATTTCCCATAGGAAAGCTCACAGCAATTCGAGAAAATGCTTACCCAGATTTAAATGGACTTTAAACACGCTGATATTTATTAGCCTAGTTTTATAAATGCATTTAAATTAAAAGTAGATTCACAAACTACTCGAGTTAATAATGATAAACGGCAAAATGAGCTTTAGAGTAAATATGTTCTTGGAAATATGAGCTGCAAAATAAAGAATTTTTGAATTATTTACACAGTTATACAGTTCAAATAAATTAGGTTGGAGTGAGCTGAAGCTTTATGTCTATTAAAATATTTGCGAGATGAATACGGACTGTATTTTTGGGGTCTGCTATAATAACTCCATATTTCAATTTCAAGATTGTTTTGCGGTATTAAAATAAATAAACTAGTGGCTCGATCTAGACCGCTTTGTAATGTATAAAACATACAAACAAACGGCTGTCCGGCCATCTCGACTCTTGAGAACTCGCTTCGCTCGGTTAAATAATAGTTTACAACACCAAGGATTAAGAGTGTGGCCAGGATAGCACCACCGGTGCATCCCTCCTAGATTTTGAATAAAGAAGAGAAAATTACATGTATAAAAAGATAAAAATACTTAGCACAATTTATTTTGTTAGCAAAGCAACGCGTTAAATAATATCAATAACAAAACGCGCCAATATTCACATAAAAACTAACAAAGAAAATTCACGTAAATTTCCGTAACATAGTAGACAATGAGGTTAAAGTGAAAATGACTTGCACTTCGACACATTGTCTAAACAAAGTGACTTTACCGCTCGAAGTGGCACAGCGGAGTCCATTATGAATATCATTCATTAGACTCCTATGCGGAGAAACCGCACGCTAATTGTATTACTACAATGAATAAAACAAAGTCGCTTCCCACTGTATGTCCCTATGTATCTTTAAAACTACCGAACGGATTTTTATGCAGTTTTTTTACTGATATAGTAATTCAAGCGTAATGGTTTAATAAGGAGGGTATAGTAGTTTTATGCACCCGTACGAAATCGGGGCGGGTCGCTAGTTACTACACATTTGGCACCATGAAGTTATATTCCGTTAAGATTATTGCCCGCTCCGTGCTTATCCATGACTTTTTTAATGCTACTGCAGGCAAACGGGTATGTGGTTCACTTGATATTAAGTGACTGACGCAGGTGCCTTACAGGCTTAAGGGAAAGGAAGGGGAAAAATAAAGTTCAAATAACGGTTCCATATGAGGTTTAAAAGTTATGATTCCAACATAATTATTTATTTTAACTAAATTTTACTAGTAAAGGTTTATAGAATTTTATTGAGCATTTACGCGGGTGGCTTTTTATTTTGGCCCATATGCTATCCACGTTGATGAATCCTCCGTAGATCAGATTAAATACTTAGGTGGCCAGCCAATGTCTCGGTCGGTATATCTGACGTTCATAAATATATGAATTAGGTTGCCAATTTGCAATATAGACATCTCACTCTAATTTTAAATATATTTGATATTATTATATTATATATGGTCTTCATATATGTGAACTGGCCCCGAGGAGTCCATAATGAATATCGTTCGTTAGAGCCTTGTGCAGTGAAACCGCGCGCTAATTGTATTACTGTATAGTTGGCACCATGTACGTACATCCATTTAAAAATATTACTCGCCCCATGCATATTCATGATACGAACATTTCTATGTGACGTTTGAAGGATTTAATTCTGGCGTACGGTTTTTTATACAAAGGCTTATCTACACTATTATAAAGAGGAAACTTTGTTTGTTTTTTCACCAGTAGGAAGCTATGTTATCCAAGAGTCACATGGACTATATTTTATAGGCTATATATATAATATGGTACGGGAGCGAAGTTGCGCGAATCAGCTAGTTATAGAAAATTAAACGTTTTTCTTGAGACTGTATAAACTTTTTTTCATGAAACTGAAGCGAAGTCTGATCTTTGAGTTGATTAACGTGGATGTGACGTCTAGGGGAGATTGAGTCCAGGAGCCTGTATACAATATAAATACCATTATCGATGACCTCCTATAGTGCAGTTAGTTTTATTTTGACAATGCCGTTTTAATGCCTTGTTTATATGTTCACATCGGCAAAATCGTGCCACATCTCCCACATTAAAAACCTACACGAACGCCCCCAAGTAGGTACAGCTAATTAGCACCCAGTTGAAAAGCTTCAATTCCTCACATATAACCCTCCCATTGTCCCGTGTATTAGCGCCGAAGCACAGAGCAGGGTGGCGGGTGGCATCCGCAACTCACTACGGCCGTCTTACGGCACGCCTTAATCATTAACTCTACTACATCTTATAACAAATACGGTAGTCTTGAATTGAAACCGTGCACAAATCTGTTAGGGGTGTCACATATCACATTTTATACTAAAAGAGTGAAACCTATAGCCTTGCTTGTTAGGTCCCTTAAATATAAGTAGCAGTACAGCTAATTAGCTCATTAATACCGAGTTGAAACATCAAATTTCTCACATATAACCAGCATTGTCATGTGTGTTAATACCTAAGCGAAAGAGCGAATCTACCGAAACTCAATACGAGCTTTTTAGAGCACTCCATAATTATTAACTTTACTGCATCTTACTTGCCACATCATCAATGCCCTGAATGAGTGTTACATATCTTATTTTTATGTTATCTACTGCTACTCCTTTACTCATCTTTATATAGGTATAGGTATTATATAATGCGTAAATTGTATAATACAGACAGTATTTATGCGAGAAACTCAAAACTACCGAAAAGGATTTTCTACGAATCTGTTTCATAGATAAAGCGATTGTATGATGAAGGTGTAGTACCATAATTCACTATAGTTTTATAAGTTGCGGGTTAAACTAGTAATTAAAATTTAAATTCAGCTAATTAGAACCAAGTAGAAATAAGCTTAACTCAGCGTCATCACGTGTGTTAGTGCCGTGGAAGCGCGCAGGGTGGCGGGCGGCCGTCTCAACTGATTACGAGCTCCTCACAGCGCGGCCTTCATTAACATTACCGCATCTTATTCAACAAACTAGCGACCCGCCCCGGCTTCGCACGGGTTTAATGGATGATATTATACATAAAAACCTTCCTCATGAGTTACTCTATCTATTAAAAAAAACCGCATCAAAATCCGTTGCGTAGTTTTAAAGATTTGAGCGTTCATAGGGACATACAACATGACACATGACAGAAAAAGCGACTTTGTTTTATACTATGTAGTGATACTACCCACTAGCTTGTATTAAAACTGCACATGCGGCGTAGGGTTGTTACATATCATGTTTAATATTAATAAATCACAACGTAGTATAAAAGTTGGTACGCGTTGTCTATCCCTATGTACGCTTATCTTTAAAACTACCCTACGGATTTTGAAGCGATTTTTGTAATAGATAGATATTCAAGAGGAAGGTTTATATCTACAATAATATTATAAAGAGGAAAGATTTGTTTTTTCTTGTTAGTTTGAATGGAATAGGCTCCGAAAACAATTTTTTTTTACATTATTCCTGATAAACATGTGCTATCAAACATTGCTACGGGAGCGAAGCCGCGCGGAACAGCTAGTATTTATAGCCGTTACATTTAATTGATTAAACTTAAGGAAGATGTGTACAAAAATAAACGCTTCGCTTAACACAGACAAAGTCTACGATGCTGAGTAGCTCCCACTTTTAAACTTTCCAAACTTCTAGGCATAATATTGCATGTTTCATTCTAGTTTATTTTGAAGTAGTTTTAAAGAAGCCGAAGAAATTCATCGTTAAAAGTTTAGGCATTTTTGGTATTAATTTGAGGTTCCAAAAAATTCCACGGATTTTCGTCAAATATTCATCAGATAATCGTAATCAAATCATTCACACACCCATTTCTAAAAAGAATTTCATATTCTATAGAAAAGCTTATATTATATAGATTTGTATATAATATAGCAGTAAAACTACACGGCCACAATAAACCTCAACGCAAGTAAACTGTACACGAACCCAGATATTATATAATTTGTTTGAAGTCCATAAAATGAAATAAATTTTGTTGATAAACTGTTTTATCTCTTCTACAATTCAAATTTTATCATTCTTTATATAAAGAAAGCAAATCCTAACATTCGTTAACTAGTAAAATTGAACAATGCATTTTAATAATCACAATTGTCAACCATTTAACGTACACAAAGCGGTCCCTGCCATTTAGTTACATGAAAGCTTAGATCGGCTCTCAAACATAAAGCGTCGCTAACATTCACAGTAAAATCCCCAAAAGGAATCCTAACATTTGTGAACTATACAACCTGACTATCTAATCAGGTTCAAGTACATATAAATTGTTAGTCAAAGGTATCACTTTATATCCGTTCAAAGAATAAACGTCATCAAAGCGACTCCTAACATTCTCCCTCTAAAATCAGAACACATTGTAGTAAATATAAATAGTCAAAGGGTTCAGATTATATCCGCGTACAAAGACCAAACATCACCAAAGCGAATCCTAACGCCAACTATGAGGAGCTTGAATTTTATACTCGCAAATAGTCAAAGGTATCAGCTTATATCTCTTCAAACATTTAACATCGCTAAAACTCACTGTGGAATCTAAATTGAAGTACATATAAATAATGAACGGTGTAATCGGCTTAAAAGCTCGTGTTTCACCGGAGCAGTGGCGCTTCAAACACCCCCAGACCTTTGTCTGGACATTCGCGACAACGATGCAGACGATTAAAATGTCTATGAGAAATGTTTATTTTCGATACTGAGCACCCTTTTACACCAAGGACATTTAAATTGTAAAGTGAATATATTTTTGGCTGGCCAATAAAATTGTCGTTTAAGATTTACACCTCAGGGGGTTTTTTAATTTAGGAAATGTTGGTTAGTAGATTAGATATAGTCCGTTTATATAACATTACATCACTATCGTCAGAAGGAACAAAAAGTTTATTTATTTAAATGGTAAATAATGAAATAGTTAGTTTTGCCTTAACATTATAATTTTACAGGTATCTTTATAAAACGTTCAGGCTATACGATATTTTCAGCAGAAAATTTCTTATTGCATTGTCTTTTTGCACTACAAAAAATAACATCGCATTTGCTTTGTCATTGGACACGCGTATGTGTAAATTCAATAGAATACTACAAACAAGTAGTTTGAACTAAATTACACATTGCAAGTTGAAACTTCGCGACGAGGAGCTATAATTTAGTTACTCGTGTTGATACAAAGTGACAAAATATAGTACATTTTGTCACTTTATACACAAAAATATAGCAGATCTGAAGACCTTGGGTAGAAATAAAGAGCGAAAAGTTTGCTTAAAAAAGTTATTCAAAGTCAAAGGTCATACTTTTCAGTGTTTTTATTTTCTCGTAAACGGCAAATTTTAGCATATTTATTCTTAGATGAGACAAAATTGTACATATCATAAAATTTTAAAGAATGGTGTTAATACTTTTTTCTTAAGAATCCTAATTTTTCGGCTACATGTAATATCGGAACATTTCTACCTATAAAACATTTGTATCCCATCAAAACCTAACAACTATTTTCATGATTTTCTAAAAACGTAAAAAATATCGCATAAAACTCGTGCCGTACGAAGCTACACAATTCACGTGCTTACAAAGCTTCAGACACGGTAGAAAGTCAGAACATTGTAAACGCCCGTCATAGATACATTGTAACTTGTAGCCGGCATAGCTACACGCTACAAACTATTACTCATGTATGCCAATTTTCAAATGCACTTTACGCCCACGCGTTTTTACACTGTCCTGTATTTTAATGGATGTTAATATTCCCCTTTTACTTAGTGATATTGAACCTTTGTCATGAAGACGAGTTGATTTTATTTCCGAGCAATTTTCTTGGGGATAATGACTAATATTCGCTGATTAAAATTGCCAGAACATACATTACATTATTAAGCTTTCTGAATTTAATGAATATTGTTAGTA
Organism: Phoebis sennae; assembly: GCA_001586405.1. Taxonomy (NCBI): domain Eukaryota; kingdom Metazoa; phylum Arthropoda; class Insecta; order Lepidoptera; family Pieridae; genus Phoebis; species Phoebis sennae. Next base: position 120,368 of record LQNK01001924.1, on the reverse strand, counting down.
TATTCTAGTATAAAAAATTAATCGGCTTGAACAAATAAGACAAATATAATACCTTTCTTAAGGCTCAGCTGATTCTCCCCGCCCGCCTGAAAATCGTACAAAGCAACAAACAACTGAGGGTCGTCCTCTTCATGGTGCGCCAATAGGTTCTCCTTGGAGGTCCATCTGTTTGGGAAAAATATTACGTTTTAGTAAATGTCATGTAATGCTATGCAGTGTCTTACGGCCGTTTTCAATATTCTATCTATCCCTTGTTTTGCTTACTGAAGTCAGACAAATCTATCTATTTGCACTTACTTTGATTTCAATATGCTAACGACGGATACATTTGCTATGACTTTTGCATATCTATTGTCATATAATTTGACATAACAATCTATCCATAATCATTGATACATTATTGAAAATGGCCGTTAGATTAGCTAAATTACCAAATACTCAAACAATACTCAAATTTATGAATATTGCTCTTAAATGCTATCTATTACTCTAAAGAAGATATATTATTAAAGCATCTCTCAAACTTGAGCATTAATTGAGAATTTAAACAGAAGTGTAGCCAATGAGGTGTAAAAATAGATAGAACTTATGCAATTCATGTAACAGTCCTGCTACTGTTTTTAACATTGGTTATTCTAAGTGTAGCCCTGTTTGGCCCTATAATATAATATCGTTCTTTTTTAACATGTTTTTCTAGTCAAAGTGTGAAGTCAAACAACATAATATTTTGTGCTATAGCATTGGAATAGTATACGCTAATAAGGAGGAGGAGTTTAAATTACAATACTCATAATACGGTATAATAAATCAGAATTTAAATCAACTACATTTTCAAACCGACATAAAACATGCTGCGATATGATGGAACTGGCGTTAGTTTTGTTATAAAAGCGAGAATTACTACAAAAAAATAACTCGAAATAATTCGCAGTTCGAAGCGTGAATCAAACAATTTTCTGCAGGTGACTCGAGCACTTAACAATGAGCGCGTGTTCTGACACGTCGTGGCATGTCCCGACACGTGGCAGCGCACTCCGACCCTCGCTTCCCAGAGAAGCGTCAACAGAATCAGTAAATACTCCACTATCACGTGTTCAATTTCCGATGAGTGGAAATACATCAAAGTTTGAGCTTGAAAAAGAAGTGAAATGTCAAACTTGCGACCTTGTTTCTAATTCTATTATTTTCTACTCTGTATGCACTAGCTACTTATACTATGCAACTTTTCCTAATCTTTTTTGGTTGTCTGGAAGAGATCGTTGCAAGCGATAAGATCGCCACTTGTACTCACTTCTATAGCTATACCTTTTCTTGTATCCTTTCTTTGTGCAATAAAGAATTATTCATTCATTCATTTATTCAAAACCGGTTAAATCGACAAAATCTCGGACACGCACATGGTGAAAATTGCATTAATATAACTAGTTAAATGCATCACAGCTCCTATCAATGTCGCCTGCTCTTAACGAATTTAGCATCCCCTTGATTGTCCCGTTCACAAAGTGGTTTATGTGATACGTCCGTTTTCTAGATTTAACGTCTACCCTTATACATCAAACTTTATTAAAGGCCGTATAATTGAGTTGAAGATGAAATTATCCGCAACTCCTCGCTGACGCGGATTATGATCGTATCCATATGTGTATGCAAGGATGAATGGTACTGAATTGAGGATCGAAATCCAATTTGTAGCAGTTTTGGGAAGTTTGAAAGCATTGAAATTGAGAATATTTGATAGGATTTGTTGGTAAGATAGACAGAAATAACGAAAATAATTCTAAACTCTTCAATCAAGCTGGTTTAAGAGACAGTGTTTTTATCAAATGTATCTGAAATGTTTAAAAAGCGTCTTCGACTAAATGTCGCATTTTTACGTGATAAAGGGTTTTAAAGGGTCTACCCGGATAAGTGCATGCAGTGCCCCAAATGCATTTAGTTTTTACAGCGAGTATTTTATGTATGAACTCCATTTTCAAAATTCATTGTGAAAAATTGGTAAGAGTTCGAGTGGTATCATAAGTAATGTCAGAATTTCTGTCGTAGACTAAACGCATCTTAGGTTAGACCCTTTACAACTTAAGCCCCCACTACACATCAGCAGACGCATACGGGGACGTCACCCGCCGATGTCGTAGTGAAAACGGGGTTATATGCTATCCGTAGACAGCCGTAGTATGTAATTTATGTCTGCCTCCGTCATCCATCAACAGATGATGATGCGTATGCGTCTGCCGATATGTAGAGTAATCTAAAGACGTTCTATAGATAAATTCATGCACGAAGACGCGCCCCACTATTTTTCTCAATCGTGGACAGTGTATGTATGCAAGCTTCCGCTTTTGTGACGTTCCATAGGTTCAGACTCATCACCTATGTGTGTACACACTAAAATATATAGACTAATCAGGATAAAGTATTCGATATTTCCAAATTCAAAAATTGGTAGGGCGCGTCGTTGTGGATGGCACTATCTAAAATCTAAAAATTAGTATTACGATGGTCTCACGTACCTGTTGGCTGAGTCAAGGGGTAGCGGCACGGCCGGCGCGCTCGCCTCTCCATCCGGCAGATCTGGGATGTGCGGCAACGGACGACTCTGCAGGAGTGCTTCTGCAAACAACCCCATAACACATTGCATAATTTTACCAACATAATGTTAGCTTCGTAATGAGAGATCGTTTAAGGCGACTTAGGTTATTATGTGCAATAAGTACGATAACACTTTCCTATACAAATTAAACAAATATTAATTTACTTTTGAGTGGCATTTACATAAGTACCGTTTTTACCTTTAATAGAAAATATATCGAAATACTCAATTGATACTTAACCTGCAGAGATGTTCAAATACCATTCTGTCTCTTTTACCCTTAATTGTAGTAATAATTACAGAATGTCATTGAAGCGCTTTACATTGAGTATCGATTAAGTATTCGATTGCTTTAATTTAAAATTGGCATCGTATTTAAGTAGCTTAACTATCCATCTACAAATATCTACAGCTACTTCCTTTGCCTTCTATACTTGTATGGCTATCTCTAAAATACAGTCTCTAAAGACATATGGAGCGACATTAGTGCAGATTTACATGAAAAAGGGATTTTATTCCTCGACATTGACATTCGCGTTGCATAATCGACTCGACGCGAGGTGGCTCCAATAGTCGTTGCATTCTAATTCGATTCGTGGAATTTAGCTCGCTGCCTCATTCGTCAATACGACAACGAGGTGCGGAAAGCCTCGCTTGTCAGGCAACTTCAATCAGATGGAAATTTTTGAGCTTTAAAGTGACCATACTTATCGTACTACGTATAAAACAAAGTCGATTTCTCTGTAACTATGTCCCTTTGTATGCTTAAATCTTTAAAACTACGCAACGGATTTTGATGCGGTTTTTTATAGATAAAGTGATTCAAGAAGAAAGTTTATATGTATGATAACATCCATTTAGTAGTGGAGAAATACTGTTATTTTTCATTTTAAAGGTAGTAATTGTATGTAAAGATGTTTCAGTCATATTACACCTATTCCGATTTTAAGCTATTCGCTCGAAATATAGGCCCATAGTGATATTTATCGCGGTAATGTACTTATGTAATAGTAAATAATGAAAGAATTGCTATACCTCAATGTAAACTCGACATAAAGTCGGAGTTTCGAGACGAATTTGTTTGGCTGCTGTATCGACAAAGGAAAACTTAGCAAACTTGTGAAATGACTCGATGAAAAGAACCAAAGGCAACAAGAAAGTAAGGAAAATTACGAAAAATATCTTGAAAAATCATCTGTTAAAATCTGAGTAAATTTATAAACTACAATAGCCCTTGGCTTTACTGGCGTCTGCTTGAATAATCAATTTTTACTTTACTAATATTATAAAGAGGAAACATATGATTTTTTGTTTGGGTGAATTGGATAGGCTCTAAAATTGCTGAACCGATTTGAAAAATTATTTTATCATTGGAATCCTACAGTATCCCTGATGAACATAGGCTATATAACATTATGCTACGAGAGTGAAGCCGTTCGGAACAGCTCGTAATTAGATATGTTTAGCAGGAATAATGAACATTTCTAATGGTAAAATAATTTTTCAGGCTAATAGTTTCGGAGCCTTCTTCTTTATAACATTACTATACAATTATATATACGTAATGATATTCGTCGTTATATTGATATAATACGAAAGTATGCTTATGCCCAAATCCTATACAAATAAAACAAGTCGTTTTACTTAAGGATAGTACAATATCCTACTAGGCGTAAGTCTAAAACGTATCTATAACAAACGTGGCGTTAACATAACTCCCAAAACTTGGTTCCGATTAATTGATTATAACTGCTCCTTAATGAAAACGTATCTATAATACTACGACGTTCCGTTTAAAACCGGGCCTTAATGCACAACATGATAATCAATAGACAAGATGTAAACTATAGAGTATAGAGCATAGACAACTAGACGTTGAGGGGATTAATTAGTCTATTCAAACTATTACTACACTATTGCCATTCATTACGTGCACTTTACACATAACTTAATAGTGATCGACGTTTGATTGTAATTGGATTGAATATCAAACACATAATATAATGCATATACTAATTGATGAGAGATCGCAGGGGTAATATGCAAATGGCGGTATAATATACATCACGTGCGCGAATTTGCATTTTTTTAATCAACATTAAGTGTACTTTTATATCATATATTGATACTGGGCAGCCACATAGTTTCGAAATAAGAAAGTTGTTACAAAAAAACACAAAAAAATCTAAGTAAATAGGAGGTAGTTCGACGTTTTTAATACAAGCTCTAGTCTACATTCATTCGACGCAATACAGCATCATTTCCATTACTATTTCACGCCATTCATATAATCATAGAGGGTGATATCTTTCCTGATACTTGGTTCTTTTTGTGAAGGAATTATTGCTCTACTAAAAACACCAACGGTACAGTTTCTGATCCTTATTTAAAGGATATAAGATAGAACTAGATGCCAATTACAGTGTTGAAGTGGCTTCAACATCGTGAAAAAATATCAATAATAAACTGAGATAGAATGTCTAGAATTTATCTAAGTACACATATCAGTTTCATGCATAATACGAATGGCAAATTGAGCTGTATTGTTATGACATTCAAAGATATACGTGCGCAAGAGACAGTCAGACGTGACACGGCATACACGGCATAATTAACGATGCGCACTCATTGCTAGAACATGGTTGTATTGGTGATGAACTTCTGTGTACGTTAGATGATTGATATTAGACAAAATATAGATAAGTACTTCCTTCTTGGCGTCTAAAACCTATCACTATGAGTTGTAAAATAGATCCGCTTTTGTATAGTATATAGTTCTTTAACGTAAAACGTTATAGTAAATCTATGGCTATCTTTTCATTTGTTTATAGTGCTATTACCTATCACTATGTGTTGAAAAAATAACGGCCGTTTTCAATAATGTATCAAAGGTTATGGATAGATTGTAATCTCAGATTAAATGACATTTGATTGTCAAAAGTCATAACAAAGCTAAAGGCTATCCGTCGATAGCGTATTGAAATCAAAGTTAGTGCGAATAGATAGATTTGCCTGACTTTAGTAAGCAACATTAGGGATAGATAGAATATTGAAAACGGCCGTTAGTCCGCTTTTGCATGGTATATAGCTCTTTAGCGTATAACGTTATAGTAAATCTATGGCTATCTTTAGATTTATTTCTAGTGCCATATATTTACATGACTCAAGTTAAAACAGTTCTTCGCGGCAGTTTTCCGCTCGACCGCTCGTACTCCTTTGACAGACCGCCGTTCATAGGCAGACCATTAAAAACAAATTACGAGCGCATATCAAAGGTCCCAAAGAAATCAGACCCATAAAGCCTTCAGTAAGTGATTCAGTTCGCGCTCTGTTTACCCAGTCTTGATCCAGACAGGATGAAACCCGATTACACTTGCCTGGCATCAAATAGCGTTAAGTCTTCGAGGATAATCTTTTAATCGCTAGTATGATCAATATACCGGTGACAATGTCAGTACTTGGTTATTTATTGAGTCATTTAAATGTAAATAATATGAGAACATCCGATAGATATTATAGTTTAAATAATGGGCAAAAAATCGCAGTAACTAAAGTCATTCGTACGCTAAAATAACATTAAAATCCAACTCAAATTATACAAGTAATAAAAGCGTAGTATGCGCGCATGATATTTACATACGGATGCATACGGAAACATTATTACCTAGGGATTTAATAACGTATTTAGCCCGCAGACATGAAACGCAATAATATTTTTATCAAAGCTACTCCACATGAGAACTTGAATCATTACAGACACATACCTACATACGTCCTCACAGCGAAATGCAATAAGAATTTCCGAGAGAAACTTTAATACTATATTCCTTTCATGGAGCATTCATAACTAAAAATCTCATATTTTTCAACTTGTCAATGGCGTTCTGAAGAAATAGCGGAGCTCGAGCTAGGGGGAATTTCCGACATTCAATATCAGCTCATGTGGACCGAATACCTAAACGATGTATCGATTTTGTCTTACATGAAATATATGGCCATTTAATTTGCGTAAATTCTTTTGACTTGTTCATTAATTATTACTACTTAATATTATTTCCTTTGTGTCGTTCTCCCTATGAATGCGTTTATAACAAGTCACAAATATCTGAGCGATATTATTGTTATAAAAATTGATTCATCAATTATTCTTTATTGGTTTATTTCATATAAAACCTACTTTTTCACTATTCTAATTCACTTTACGGAATTCTTGTATTTACATTGCAAAACGTATTAGAATTTTAAATCTATAGATTGTTCTAATAAATGATAATACATATAACCCTATATCTATTTTAATATCACTTAAACTTTTAATTATCAAGCTAAATTACTCTGTAATGCATAATGTGTAGCCCTATACATACTTAGTTAAAATATATTTTTGTTTTAACCAGTTTTAGTTTGTCATCAATATCATATACAAAAATAAATCTATATCAATTCCACTAGGCTCCACCCAATAAGCGGTCTTTACCATAATACGTTCCACTGTGTCATTTTTAATTGCACAAACAACTTTCAATATACCGTAACCGTTAGATAATTTGCCAAAGCGAAACTCTCACGTAATTTAATTTAATAAAGGTACGTTGTATTGGACCGACTGGAGATATCTAAACTAATAACAAAAGAGGAAAGATTTAACTGTTTGTTTGCATTGAATAGGCTACGAAACTACTGTACCGATTTGAAAAATTATTTAACATTGGAGTCCTACATTATCCTATCATAGTTCTATTTTGAAAAGTAGGTAAATATTGAAAGGGCAATTGAATACCCGTCAGGGTGCCAATATGAATATACATTGGTCTACTAGTTGTGCCCCGCTGTTTCACCCGTGTACCATAAAAATGTACCATAATACAAAAAGAGTACCTATAACTTGTTTTATAAACCAACCTGTACTATTATTCTACATACTTATATAAATATTTGAATTTGATCTTGATATACTTATGTGTGGAAGATACATCACGAAACATAAATAAGTAACAGAAAATACTAAAGACATCTATTTTATTTTCCCATACAAATAGTTCAAAGAATTTTTCGTCAGAATCGCGGTACGAAACTCGCCTATTCAGCTAGTCAGAAAGAAAATTTAGACCATTAAACGCAACATACAAATTTTTCGACTTCATCTACACTAATATAACAAAGAGGAAAACTTTGTTTGTTCGTTTGTTCGACGACTGGACCGATTTTAGCAATTCTTTCACCATTCGAAAGCTACATAATCCACGAGTAAGAGGCTATATTTTATAGGCTATATATATAACATTATGCTACGGGAGCGAAACCGCGCGGATCAGCTAATATTAATAAAGTGTACAGTTGCAAGATGTACGTCGCATTCGAGATGCAATTGTGTATACGGTACTCGTAATGCAGTTGGAGCAATTTTATAATAAAGCCTATATAGCGGTTTAACATACTTGTCATTCAATGCTTCAAAGGTTACTTGAATACCGCTTTATTTTGTATCGCCTTTAAGCAAGAATAATTTTAGAACACGAAGTTTATTTTCCAATAAAAATTAAAATAAGACCCATAAATAAGACCGATTTGACGACCCGAAGAGCGCAGTGGATGTGTGGTGGCAATGGTGTGGGTTCGATCCCCACGATTAAAAAATGATGAGATTAACATGGTAACTTTCAACTGTCTTGGTGTTCATATTTCTATAGTATGTATGTATTTGAAAAAAAGTTTGTTTAAGTATATCAGTTATCTAGTTTCCATAGTATAGGCTTTGCTTAGTTAGGGTCTAAATGGCATACTGTTAAATATCGCTCATTTCTTTATATTATGCTTACGTACATACGATTCAATGAAAATCTGGTGCCTACCTATATTGCAAAACGTTAAAACCCCACCTCGTCATCGAACCCACTAAAATATCAGGTTCCCTCATATTCAGTAAGTGCTTAATTAAAATCAAGTCACACACGTCGAAGCCTCCGCATATGGCCAGTGGAGTGAGTCACGTGGTCGCCGCCCGAACTCGACCGACAATTAATGTCTAAATGTATGAAATGCGTCTATAAAAAACGAGACAAAGATATCTTCTATATAAATAAAAATCAATTGTGAGTCTCGCTAAAACTCGAGAGCGGCTGAACCGATTTGACTAATTTTAGTATTGAAATATTCGTAGGTCCAGGGAAGGTTTAAACGAGAAAATTGGAACAAATTGTGTTTAGAATAGTAAAAACTACAATTATATTTTTCCACATAAGTACGTGTCTGTCAAAATACGTCACGTTCAATAATGACGGTATGAAGTTCGCCGAGTCCGCTAGTTTATATAGAACTATTAAAAAATAAAAATATACGTATGAGTTAAGTTTGTAAAAGATATTAAGAAGAATTTACGTATGATTCAAATCACGGTTGTAAATGAACAGACTCGTATTGATTATATTTTATAAGGAAGCTGAATATGTATAGAATAAGAGATAATGCCATGACTAACTCCCGCTTGGTTCCGAGAAATTTCGCATCCTATCCTCGCGTATTGTATCAAATCTACGATATCGAAGAATCGCATAAAGGATTATTTGTTCAATCTTGGGCGTACCATTGCTTGAATGTTTACGAAGAAGATGCACTCGAGTGATTAAAACATCGTTTTAACTAGTTTATATGTACATATATGAACTACAACCTAATATATAAAAATCCTAAACTGGAGGTAAAGATGAACTCAATTTTAATTTTAGTTATGCTATCGTCACATACTTTGCAAAATTCAACCGTATCCGAACTAATTACAGTAGTTATTTCACTGACAATCGGCCATTAAAATTTGCCGTATTATTATTTGTTCCTTTTCAATTGACTGTATTATAGTTTGACAAATGATTAATTAAGAAAGAAAGAAAGAAAAATCTTTATTCATTATAGGTACATTAAATTAAATCTAAATCACATGTTACTTCCTTTATTCATTCATAACAACGACAAAACTAATCAATAAAGGTTTTTACATAACGTAAATAGGATATCCAATCTTTATAAAATCTTCTTGACGTAATTTTATAACAATTTCTCAAAGAACACACCGGCATTTATAACGAGCGTGCCTAAACGCAGGTGACGTGAGACTATTTGAAATGAGTGATCAATGTTGAGTTGTGCACTTGTTTGATGCTACCGTTTTTGAGACGTTGATTATATATTATAGATAAATTCATCCACGAGGACGCGCCCCACTATTTCTCTTAATCGTTGACAGTATATATGCAAGCTCGCTTGTGTGCGGTTCTATAGGTTCACACTCATTACCCATGTGTGCACGCACACTCTCAAATAAGTAGACTAATCAGGACAAAGTATTGCGTTCATAGTAAAATATTTTCAAATACAAAAATTGGTGGGGTGAGTCGTGGATAGCACTATATATCAATACTTAGAACAGAAGACAAAAAATTAAAATCGTATAAAACGAATATCGTAATGCGAGCTAGGTACCTATGAGTCCTATAGAAATAATAGGGTAGAAATCGAATCGTAATACGAAGCGAGCTCGCCTTTATAGGGGCTCCGTGATCAAAGAGTGCTTCCGGGAAGCGAGACGCCGTACCTCCCCTACTGCTAGCTCATTAAAAACTCACAATCAGTTCCATTTTTTTTTCAACACTTGCGAAGGAATTGGAAATTCGTAATCAGATCGGTAGCACCGTCTGGTTCGGTTACATTTCGTTTGGTAGTTAGAACTTATACAATTTATTATCTCTGGGTGTCATTTTTAAAACAGTGATATTGTTAGTTTTTGTAAATTGCACATATTGGCACAGATGCGCCAACTTTTGATAAGACTTGCCATAGTGGTGACTATACATTTTTTTTACACCACAATGAATCAAAGTTGACTGAAAGTAAAAATCTTTCGAAATTTTAGAGAAAAATACAATTTCAATTGCTTTTTATGTAAAAACTACATGCATTTTGGGTATTTAAATGATTGTGGTGGATAGCAGTGCTACTTAAGTTTCCAATACAAAAGAAAAGTTAGAAATATTAGTAAAATTGTGGACATGGTAACAAAAAATGCCTTAGTAGGTGAATTTTTTTGAAGCAAATCAATTTTTTTTATAATTTAAAAAATAAGTAAGATTGAATTTTTATTTTATTTTTCCTCAAGTAGTTATGAGTATTATCGTTGAATTTTGGGACACCCTGTATATAGAAATCTGCCAGTGAAATTGCGCCTATGTATTCCTGATTTTTTAATAGTACAAACAGTAGGTACGTGGCAATATCATACTTTATGGGCATTACGACCCAACTGCAGTGGGCAATGTCATCATCATGACCACAGAAAACTATCGACATTAAAAAAAGGATTATTTTTATTTCTTTTAATTTTATTAAATCAATTCTATTCAGTTTATAACAGTTATTTTTATAGGGCTGAAAAGACTAGTCTTTATTTTATATATCACTTTTTTACTGTAAATAGTTACTAATTTCATCTTTACATCGAAACAAAGACCTCTCATAGATCGAAAAGAAGATCTTCTGTTATTTATTGTACAAATAAAGAGTTTAAATGAAAAAAAAAATATATCCATTGTAGCACATTGTAACCACAATAGAACATTTAATACCAAACTCATCTACAAACACAAGTGTAAATTTGAAAGGTTTCTACATACAAAGGCGTCCTACAACATGTCGTCTGCACACCATTAATAATCATCACAGTCAAAATAAGTCCACAAAACAAAGGACCCATTAAACGTTCGCAAATCCAAGGTACATTAATTACTGCGAGCCATTCATCATCTCTCCCAGGACGTACCAAAAATTGTTCTTCAAGTGTACGCAATGTATCATACACATTTAGTTTTCACGGATTGACCTATATTACCAAACTAAATATGGACACCGCGAGTTCCAAGTGTTTGCTATTTTTGTCTTTACCTTTTATGATTTGAGTCAGTTTCTAATTATCGCAAAGATTTACGCCACTAACCGATTTCATCTCTATAATAGTATTAAAAATTTTGTTATTTATATATAATTTCTACCGTAAAATGATAACTCTAGTTGCAAAACCTAGTTCATGATATAAAAGCTTAGTTTGATCCAATTTTACTTTCCCATGATTACGGTGATAAAATCGTAAAGATATCTCCACGTGATTATTATATGATACTTTCTTGTTTTATCTTATTTATTAATTTGTAACCTATTTGTACTTTACGCAGTTTCATAATGAAACTGATAGGGTTTTACGATCGTACTATAGTTCTACTAACACTATTATAAAACCAATTAAGTGCAAGCGAGAACAATTCCTTGCGACTCAAAGATTAAAAAACCAGTATTTAAAAAGTGCATAACTAAATTTATTTTCAACTCGAGTCACGCCAAAGTTTGAATGCCAGCTGACGGCTTACGTGCACAAATCAGGCTCACTTAAAATTTAAAATGCTATTGTGTTTCGTCAATAAGAGGGAACGAGAATTCAAATCTTTTAGTCTTCGAGCGTGGGTTTGGGTATAAACCTTTCAATCTTCATCTTCAGCGCCAATATGTAAAGTCGAATAATCTTCAAAAGTATCGGGTGGATTTGAAAAATTCTGTTTATGACCGATAGCTTCATAAGGGAGGGTATAGGGTATAGGGTATAGGATATAGCATTACGCTACTGCTCTTACACCTGTATTCACAAACAATACTATGAGTTCTCTCAACGCACTGGGGCCCATCAATATATTCAGAGACGATACTTGTTTGATATACAGTCGCGGTTTGCCAAATGGCGTTTAAATTAAGTCTTATTGTTTTTGAATTAAAGACTCATTTGGAACGCATTGAGAAACGTCTTACTTCGCATAGTATAGCTACTTATTTACACAAGTATCGTTTCTAAATACGGGTGTTATCGAAAAAACAGAATACTAATATAGGCAAGTGTGACGGCAACTCATAGCTTGTTATCAATAATTTTCTTAAAGAAATGGACACGACCCACGTACGTACACAATTTTATGTAATAGTTGACTTCCTTCTTTTCTCGTAAACTATACTGCAGTTTAATATTCCATAAGTCGGTTCATTAACTGTTTGCGACCAATAATTGCTGTTGTTAATGTCTTCTGATAATGACCATGTATCTACTACATCCATGTACATGCACATTTTAACCATTCAGTCATCATTACGTTAATGTCTTGGGAATCAGTGATCCCATTTATGCGATTTATACTAACCGTACCCCGTTCACCGGCGTATGTAGCCTGTTCGTGTAATTTTTATAATAAAACTATCCGATTAATGTCCTTCTTCTGATCCTAAATTATCCCTACGAATTTTCTGCCAAATTGGTCCAGCAGATCTCGAAATTGAGTGTTATAACAAAACCGTCTTTTTAACTATTTTTTTAAACTTACTTGAATTAATCAGTTAATTAATGAAGTATTCATTAATTTAACTAAGATTCTTCCTAAACTTGAAATGAATAATATGTAAAACCGTTAATCCTTTTTAGATAAGGTCAAATTAGACTCGACTATAAACGTACATAAATTTGACCTTTAACATGTAACGTGTAAATAATCCTTGTGAATACTTTCCAACAAATATCGCATGTTCTATAGAAAAATAAAATGAAGTACACGATACGCAGCATTACAAAAAGTACACTGCCTTGATCCAGATAAAATGACAAAAGTGATCGGAGCGTTGCGTATACGCGTTTTATTGAAGCTGTATTTCGTTCGAGCATCATTGTAGACTCGTCAGGAACATCTCGTGACAAGTCGAATGCGCTATGATGAGTTCTTAATTGTAAGTCTGCAGGAAAGAAAGTGGTTGTAACGTCCGCGTGGGAACACACAACCGGTTCGGAGGCGACCGCTCGTGCCTTCCTTCCACCACGCATACAGATACCGTTCAAATAACACATTCATTTCGACTTGGAGAACACTTTCGGGACTTTGAATACCGAAAAAATAGTGAAAGGGAAGCGGGGACGTCAATCGTGAGATGAGTAGAATCGGGTCAGGTTGCTTTTATATCGCAAACCCGTTTTATGCCTGTGGACTAATTTTAACGATGCCTATAATCCTTTTATTACATCGGACGATTTCCTCCGGCCGGTGCATAAAGGAGTTTTCTCTTTGAGCAAATAAGTCAATTACGGACGCGCATTCAATGTTCAAAGAGAAAAATAATTTCATGATTACAAAAATAATTTGATTCCTTATGAAACGATGTGATTGTAAGACAAAATTTGGAATGAAGTAGCATTTTATGAAACTATTGGCCAAAGAGGGAGATCTGAAGTAGTGGTCGGAATCCTTAGTCCTTTACCATTCGTTAGTGTACTTAAGTTAGTATACTTGAAAAAAAGAAAAATTTAGAAAGAAAGAATAATATTTATTCCTAAGAACACAAAATAAAGTGTAAATTACAACACTATTATGTAATATGTAACAATAATTAAATTACTAAATTACTTTGATTTGATTTTCCGATTCCCAATCACGTTTCAAATGTTAGTAAGGTACATAGAGAGAAGTAATTACTTAGCCCAGTTGACCTGCATACTCTCTTGCTCACTCTATGATATAAACGTTTATTAAAAGTGAAAGCGTAATATATAAATGTGCATTTGATACATTTTGAGTAGGTGTTTATTTATTCATACGAACGTTATTGAATACAAATCTAGCTAATTAAATCGCAGTGAAACTTTAAATAACAGGACGCGTATATTCTCGATTATTGACTTATTCAATTATCTTGCAATGTCCGAGAAATCTTCACTTAATACCGCCGCTTAAGAGATAAATGGAGAGGAATAAGAATCAAGAATTTAATCTCATTGTGATCTCAATGTCTAAGCTAGGTCTCCTTATAGGAGTGAAGTGCGCTCTGATTTAATTATCTGGCTAAGCTTGCAAGAACGTAGATTAAAATTGGAAAGATTTCCATTTTACTCTATTAACGGACGCCTGATAATGGAAAGGAAAGTATACTATTACGACGTTATGTAATGTGCGCTTAAGTACATGATGATTAATATCTTATTATAAAGCCTTATGTCATTAGTTGTAATAAACACCGTTATCATTGTGTTCACAAATCATTAGACAATAAGCTAATTCAGACTGTTTAATATTCACTTATATTGAAAGAAAACAAATAGAAATTATGGCACACGATGACGCTAACAGACGGCAGTCGGCTTCCATTGTTGTTATAATAGGGCTGTTAATATGTTTTCTAAATTAATATTTGTCCAATTATCTCTTTCGTAATATTGTTTTTTAGTGAATATTTTATTTATAGCGATTTTAAGTCTTGAAAATGGATCATTACGCGTAGAGGTAACTAAATAACGTTTTAATAATTGTATTATATCTATCTATCAGTTGTGTGACAATAATGTTTGAATGTAACAATGAGAAGTAAAAAAAACCTTGTCGTTAACTTGTTAAACGAGCATCGCTTTGGATCCTTTCAAGAAGTCCTGGGAGAATGCATCAGAAAAAAAATCAAATTAGTAATATAATTAATTTATTTCATAAAAATAAAATTCTTTGAAACAGGGCATTAAATCATATGCTACAGATAATTTCATTAGCGTAATTTATACTGGTTGAATCATAATTGGTTCTAACAATCAAGAGCATCATAAAAATTGTTGATTATTCAATTGTACCGCACACAATGCAGTATCTACACATACAATGTGACAACCCTAGTTCCTGTGCCTATATGCGCGTTCAAGGCCGCTATGAGTTCTTGCTGATATGCATTAAGGTCGACGTGTATAAATCGCGACTAGCCAATACAATGCATGCAAAGATACCTATTATTTTGCTTTCAAAGTATATTTTTTTTAATTTTAGGGCTGCCTTTGTTTAACCTAACATTTTTCTTGAACCGCGATTACAAAAAGAAACTATTGGACATTTACCAAAACATTAACCAGTATTGTAATACTAGGTTGGATTCAGATCGAAGAATGCAATTGTGTGCTAATGCGGTGGAAAGAACTTCCGCCCATATCTATTCTACAAGTAACGAGCAACGGGTATTTCTGACAAAGAAAGATCCTGAATATGTTGTGAACTTAATATACCTTTATATACGTTTCTACAATTATTGAGTAAAAAGAACCCAAAGGATGCTCTTAGATTTTAATGATTATAAGTCACGTAAAGCATTACCTTATATGCGCATTTGTTCATCTTTACCAATATTTTCTATTTTTGTAGTACCCTCAACTGGCTTAAAAATTTAATTAAAAAAAATCAATTAAGAAAAGCAACGTTAAATTTTTGCATTGAGCATTCGAAGCAATTGACTAAAAAATCCCTAATGAAAACGGGAATGAATACGTACAGATGGCTAACGCTAAGCCACCGGGGATTTAGTAAAAACTGGTTACTAAAACTCTTTAAATGAAAGAGCTTAGTGCTTATTTACTTCAATAAAAAGGAAATACGGATTTTCGGTATTTCGTTGCCGAAAAGAATGTGCAGATTCCTTTAAATTTGACATTGGTGCACTAGCTTCCGCACGCAACTTTCTATGCATGGTTCAAGACATTTACTTGCTAACAACAACATTTACAGTATAAGTAATACGATTGAAAATAAAGGCCTTTTCATCATTTTTACAGTAAACTTTCGTGGCTGAACTTTATTACGACATTAGCGATCTATCCCTAAAGTAATCTCACGCCTAGACTGACATACAAGCCGAATCGAAGTTAGAGTAGAAACGATAAACGGCGCAAATAAAAGAGCACCAGATACATAAATTCATTCAACTGCACCTAGAGATATGTCGCCCTCGTTCGCATTGTCTTATCAACGTTATCAGGGAAATATACCGAGGTATCTGATACTGCTCTTAATAAAATAACGGCTAATCGGTTTTCGTTTATCCAGGAAAGGTCGTCAAAGCAAAAGGGATTTGTGAAGGAATTTGCAGTCTTTTTGTAGGTCAAGTATATATAAAGGGTTGAAATTATTAAATTTTTTGAAGTATTGTCACAATTTTGGACTTGGAATTGTGAAGAAATTTTTCATAATATAAATTTTGTGGTTAGTGTCACGGGCATGTCGTATTCAAGTTTTATTGTAGCTTGCATTGCCCACACTCATAAAAGCATTTTTGATTGCTTGCTATAAATTAATATTAAAACTATTCTTGGTGTTCAATCAATGCAGTTCTTAGCTAGAAATTGATTAAATGTTTTGTCACAAATTGACATTTTATGTTGTAGCATATGCATCTTATCTTATTGTCTTTTAAGGCAAGAAAATAATTATGAAGTATCATTTAGTTTTCTTTCTAAACTATAAATATTTCAATACCTTTGATCATAAGTTACATAATATAAATTACACCCTAGAATCTGATGGAAACAATTTCAAATGAGTAAAAACCCTAAGACAACAAATATTGTATTAAATTATATAATCCTGAAGTTCTTATGAAAATAAAATAATTATGAAACATATGGAAACATACAGTCGCTTTGCAAACAATTACAACAATAGCAGGGCATTTCAAAGTATAATTCAAGCATGTTACTGATAAATGCTATCTCAAAAATCGCTAGCAAAATTATATGAGCTGATTCAGTGAATGTTACTTGACTTTTCAGAAGTATTTTTTGTCATTATTTTTATATCATTGATTTTAAAAACTCTCTTATAAAGAATTCTCGATTGGAAAATTGATGTTGTGATCTTTAATAAACCATTTTGGGGTTCTCAAACTTTCCACATGAAAAAATGAATTTGGGATATTTTCTTTCAAAATAGTTATTAAGCTGATTATCTTATCCATTTCAGAAGGACAATTCTCCTTTTTTTTTAAATTGGCCTTTTAAATATTGAACAAAACCTACTTATTATGGAACAATAAACATAAGTATAATTTAAATTAAAAAATGAATAATAATATCCATATATATAACTATGGTGACTGATATATTATTTGGTAATTTTTAATAACCTTTCATACAATGTGATGATCTCAGCATTTATTTCTCAGCAAGCAAAGAAGTCAAGACATCAACAGTATTTATAATATGAGTTTTGAAGCAATGGTATAGTAGTAGAAAAGGATTGATGTTTAAATATCTCTTATTTGAAAATTTTCTGGTGAAATTGGCATATTAATATGATTGTGCTATGGTTTTTCATACAATTAATGTCCTCTATTATTTTTTATTTTATATATCAGTTATTGACATAAATTAAATATTTAATAATATTTATTACATTTATTTGAGAGAGGAAGCTTATGTCCAGCATTCGGGCAGTTTTGATTAAACAAACAAAAATAGTATATCATATAACTCCTTAAAATAGCTACTAGTTGTTATGTTAGTTAGTTTACTTAATATTGGTGGTGTAATCATAAATATTGCTCTAGCGTGTTTTGATAGAATGGGCTCAGTGAGAACACCCAAAGGAGATTTTCAACAAACATATGATTCTATTGTTGCAAAGCTAAACAGCTACTTGGTTGACATAAGGATGTTTGTGTTGAGCATAAAAACAAAGTCTTGGTTTATCTTGACAACACTTTTCCATACTATGTTAATATGATTTTATATCACTTATTTTAAATGACTATTTGTATTTAGTTTATTAATAACTATCAATTAAAGTACAATAATGATTATTTACTGAAAACTATTGCAATGATGCTACATTTAAGGTTTTATGGGTGTAATATTAATGATATGAATTTTATGCCACATTTATAACATCATTTTTTAAAAATAATTAAAACAATTTTTATTATCAAGGAATTTATTCCAAATATATCTAAAGTGAATATTCCGATTTCCGAGTTATAGGTATATACATAGTATGCTTTATATTATATACTCCACTATTTCATTTGTTTGATTATATCAATCAGATTTAAAGTTTGTCTATAAAAAACCAATAACGAAAAGTTGTATGAACTTTTTCTATAGTAGATAATGTATCACATGATAATTAATAATTGTTTGGAATACGATTTATGTAAAGTCTATGAAACAATTTCGGCATTTATAATAAGTAAGCAAGGGCAGTCATCCCAGTTTTTTTTAAATCGTCTTATAAAAATGGACCGGTTCAAACTTAAACCTAGGTAGTGACTCACCACTATGTTCTGTGAATATATTCGAGCCAAGCATGCGGGGGTCCTTCGGCACCCGCGGCTTGTTGCGGGTCGAACGAATAGAAGCCCCGCTAGCCGTACCACGTTCTTTTGCCTGCTGGGCCCCCATCCTGAAGTCAGCGAACCGCCACCCTCACGGCCCCGAAGCCGGTACGCGACCGATCGTCTTGTCACTCTAATTCAATAAGTCCATTAGTACCGCGATATATTTTTCCCCCATTTTAAATAACAAGTCCTCTATTAAATAAAAACTTAACACAATAGTTCAAATAATTTAAACGGAAATGTAGATTAAATGAAGACCACGCGTCTGAGTCCGAACATATTTGAAAAAACATTACCGGAATCAAGCACTCATACAAAAAACACAACCTCCGCCATTATGTGCAACTGACATGTTTGGATTGACGTCGATTTTTGTGTTTTCTTCTTTGTCACTAGAGGCAGCACTGTGCAGTTTATCTATGTCATATAGCACAGATACAAAATTCTACGACAAGATAGTTGGGCAACAATTTATAAACAAAGTGTTTCCCAATGAAAATATTTTTTTTCGTGTTTACAATATTTATAGCATTAAATAAGCAATTTAAAATTATGATACAATTAATGGTAATAAATTATGCTATCCTCTTTTGTACTCTGATTCTATATTTTGATTTTTTTTAATATTTCATTGACTTTTTATAACAACAAATAAGAAGTAAGACGTAATTTTTTGTAATTACTTTTAATAGGTAATACATGAAACAGTAAAGTAAGCTATTTAAATCGCTTGATCGATTACGTTGAGGCAGACTTGCGCAACTTATATGCCAACAATAAGCAGACAATGGCACAAGACACGGGAATGTAAAAGATTCTCACTTTGGAGGCCCAGACCCAGATAAGGGTTACTGAGCCAGCAGATTAAACAGAGAATTTTGTTTTTTTTTAGACGAAAGTTGCATTATATGCCTTACGAAGAAAGTTAAGTTTTAGCAATATATATGTTCAATCAATATCATATAATAAAGAGGGCAATAGGTTACTACACTGTAATTTAAAATAAAAAACCAATTACACATAACATCAATTTATTAGCAGATTTGTGAGCATACGAAATTTATTTTTCAAACGACTCTTGGCAATATTAAGCAATGCAACGTCATTTCAATAATATCAAATAATAAAAAATACGTAGTCATTCACATGAAAATCATAATAATAAAGTTCTAATATTAAAATTGGAGTTTATAAAAAAATTGGGTAAAAAATCATTACATTAAAATAGAATATTATATAAGATTATATTTTATATTGCCAAGAGACCTTAACATTTTAATCTATTAGACTCGAAATATGTGTTTGCGTGGAAAGTTACACTTACTCGGCAAAAAATATGCTCAAGTGTGAAAATTATCTTTTTTTGTACTTTATAACATTTAACTACGTTTAATTTAAGGTAACTGGTGCCAAAAGCTATACCAGTGCATATTTTGTTGCCTGCTAATGTGGACGCCCATATTCCGATTCTAACGCAGCAACATAGATGAATATATTAATTTATTCTTTAAAAGGAAAATATAAATGCCAACAACTCTTATTTTTTGAGGTAATGAATGATGACCGATTCACAAACAAGAAATGTCATTGAACATAGATACTAGAATTTTGAAATGCGAATACTGTCAACGTCCAATTCTATTTTAGCGCTCAATACAAAATAGTAATACAAATCTAAACAAATTAAAAACTTAGGATTAGTGAATAACTAAAGAGTAACAAAGTATAAAATATGATATACGATATGTCGATCACCCTAGAAAAGCACATATATATCAATTTTACTCAGGTAAATTAGAATTAGGTTTGTATTTCCATTAAAGTACCTAACTAGATATTTTCGTTGGCCATTTTCATCTTCTTTTTAAAGTACATTCATAGATAGACCGATAGTTAACACTGATACACCTACAGACTACATACGACATACATGTAATTGAAATCGAATCTCAACAAAACCACTAGACTTAAACAATGTAAAATAAACACAGTTGTTATTTATTTTTCTCAACAAAAAACATCTTAACAGTACGACAAAACAAAGTACATATAATAAATACTAACCAAGTTAGCTTTGTACTACAGATAAATTCATTGAAAATTCAACTAATAATACAACAAATAAAATTATCAACTCTCCTAAATAATGTTAAATTAAAAATACTTCTAATAATTAACTAAATTATCACTGAATGCTTGAGCGCACTTTTGCTAGTGGTCTTACACGCTGTGACTATTTTGCAAATACTGAATAAAATAAAGTTTATTAATATTATAGATGTTGAGCTATTTGTAGTTTCAGTAGATTTAATTTATTTGGAAATTCTTTTTATTCTCTTTTTTAGAAACCCATAGAAGGTAGAGGGTGGACCCTCTGATATCTTGTTCAATTTAAATGTCAATTCTTGTGACTGAAAAATATTCTTTTTCCTAATCTGGTATTAGGGTTTTGGTGATGTTTTTCCATTAACTTAAAATATATTGTGGATCACAATGTATTTTTCAATTTAATTTCAATTATTTTTTGCAAGACAGGAATGAATAAACTGACTAGTTAAACACAAACAATAATGTATTGTATTTATTAAGAATTTTTTTTTTGTATTGGATATTTGTTAATTCATGTATCAAATAAAGAAATTCTTTGAACCAAACACCCAAATTAATACTTTTTATTGAGTTAGATAAATATCAAAATTTTTGATGCATATTTTTAGAACATTCTATTTTCAAACAACTTTTTCCATAACATATATTGGGTGTGTTGTTTATTTAGAACCAAACTGCTATATCTTAAATAACTTTAATATATATTTTATATTTTCTAGAGACCCACCAAACCTCATCTCAAAAATTTCTATAGATTTAGACCTTATTTATTATTCTTAATAATTTTTTACTATAGGCCTCTAGTAAATCAGTACAAGTTGTGGATACCAGCTGTAACTGAGGAAAACTCAATTGAAGCTTGGAACTAAACTTCACGCAAATAAGTTTTATCATATTTTATTACAGCAGTGTTTATTGGTATCCAACCAGTTATGTTCCCAACAAAAAATTAATCAACAATGTGGGACTTAGTATAAATACAAGGTTGACATTTTTAACATAAGATATCATTATCCAATTAATTGAATCTTATAATTGACTTGGACTGGTTAGAAATTATTAAATATTTAATAATTATAATAATAAGTAACTGCATACCATCACATTCAGCTTTTCTAGTTAGTATTAATCACAACTCTCTTTGATATTATTATCAATCCTTCTTGGCCCCGCAAATTATAAAAAAATATATTTTTCTAATGCATTGATAGTTGATGCATTAAAAAACTATAGAAGAAATACTTATCTCATAAGTATAGATAAATATAAAATCTCTAAGTACAATATTAGGAATACTTAAGAGTAATCTTCTAAGAAGGATAGTTTCATAAAGATAGGCTAGTGAGTCGCCTGTCGCCACACTCACTAAAAATTACAAATACACAGTAAGGACTATTTCCACTTGAATGTGCGTGGGTAACCATATGTGAAATTAATAATTATAATTAAAAAAATTACAGAACATTAGGCAGTACATAATTTTGTGAAAACAATCATGTTAACTGAACAATTTGGATATATTTTTTTTTTCTAACTGATTTCGATAAGCGACCAATTTTCTGAAGGCATTCCTTTAACACTATTCAATTTTCAATATTATGGTAATTACAATAATTATGTAAAGATATTTAAGATAATGTGCAGTAAAGTGTTATGTTACAATAAATATTGTGTGACCTATGCTACCTAAACTAAGACATAATATTAAAATTTAACGAGTAATGAAATCGGAATGTATCCCATACACTACACAACATTTAAACTTGAATTATGGAATTCTTAAATTATTTTTCTACGACGTTATTATTTAAGTACTTGAATAAATAGTTATTACTATTTTATTAGCTTAATTGCAATTGTATAAAATCAAGACAGAAGATTCTCAATTTACAATTTTCTTTAATATGTTGACTCTAGTAAGAAACTTAGTCCATGTTAGCCAAAAATATAACAAAGTACTATTTAAGATTTCCGAGTTATATAAGAAATGAAATTTATTTTTTTTTGACCTTATAAAGGATATGAAAATATGTGGCGATTATATAGTATTCTTTATCCGAAGCAATTTTTAATCATTACTCTATAGCTATGGATATGTTTTAGTTGTATATTACAGTATGTAATCTGAAATTGTCAAACTAGTAGACACAATTTATGATACAATATGATCTTATACAAATAATACTATCACTTTAATACTGCTTTATTGTATTTATATTGAACATTTGCTTATTTTGGACAAATGAA
Organism: Phoebis sennae; assembly: GCA_001586405.1. Lineage (NCBI taxonomy): Eukaryota > Metazoa > Arthropoda > Insecta > Lepidoptera > Pieridae > Phoebis > Phoebis sennae. Next base: position 97,219 of record LQNK01001924.1, on the reverse strand, counting down.
TTTGAATAATTTAAAATCTATGAAATTAATTAATATCTTTGGCACCTTCACTTTGGCTCCTACTTTTAGAGCTAAATATTATCGCGATTAAGTAAGTACACATATTTAATTATATTGCAAAATAAGTTAGGTTTGTAAAATAAATGGTAACTACACATAAGTCTGAATTTCAGTAAATTAATTCATTCAAAATTAATATTTTTAATTACACAACACTCCGATATCAGAAATTCGTAAACAAATATCCTCTTAAATTAAATGTTAAATACCTAAGTAGCTCACCTCACTGACATAGTATAAAATTTGATCATAAATAGATTTGAGCAAAAAGAATAAGAATTCCAGAATTTGCTATATAATGTAAATCTAAATGTCTTTTCTTATATTTATATCTACCACAACAATAAATATAGTTTCAAAGGATTTAGATCATTTTACTCCTGAACATTATGTACATATTAAGAAAAATAGATTAAGCATTCCTGGCTAAGTCTAATACATCAATAAATATTTAAGGAATTATGTAATTAACTACATTATGGTAATAAGTTGAAAGCTTATTATAGGATCACTACTGTCTAATGCAGAGGTCGGCAACGTTTTTAATGTAAAAAGTGAAACAGCGTCAACTTTTTTGACCTAACAATTATATAAAAATAATATTCATATTTATAAAACATACTCATTCATAAATTTTATAATGAGTGAGTTACTAAACTACGAAAACATATATAGCAAAGATATAAATTACGTTTTGAATTTTTTGTCTAAATCCTACTAATATTATAAATGCGAAAATTTGTGAAGATATATGTATGTGTGTTTGTTATTCATGCAATAGCTACTAAACCGGTTATGATGAAATTGGTATACATATAGGTAAGGGTTTAAAATAACAGGCTACTCTTAATCCCGGATTTTCACGAGATAAGAAGTTACGAAAAAAACCGCGGGTAGTTAACAATTAAAGGCACTAAAAATGATTGAAGAGCGCCGCGTTGCCGACGTCCGGTCTACTGAATAAATATCCTTATTTAGTTACATGGCACAGGTTGTGTGATAGTTCAGATAGTGGCGGTTCGGAGTGAGGGCTCACTGCCGAGCGGTATCCACTATCCTGGGAGAGGAGCCTCCTCGTAGAAATCTGGCTCGTCGTCCATGTCGATGTCCTTTTGGGCTCCGTCCAACTGGAATGTACGAGTGTTTTAAATCATTTCAAGAAATTTCCAAACGCCAATTTCACTTGAAGCTCTTAATAAAATGAAGATATAAAAGCTTTGGATCAAGATAATAAACATGTAAGATATATAAAACACAAAATATGAATATAAGCTTAATAAATTAATAAAATGAAGATATAAAAAGCTTTGGATCAAAGCAATGAACACGCAAGATTTTTATAAAAACAAAATATGAATATAACAAAAAACATATATAGGTATTGAAGCTTGAAATTGAGGCACAGTAAAACGCATAAGCGCCTCTGTATTTTTTAAGGCTAAGGAATTGGCTTATGTAGCCATTATGGAAAAAAATGTTATGATGTTAACTACCTAGCGCATATGTTATACGTACTACGTTAATTATTATAACTTTTATACAATATGATTTGTCAGTCAGTTCGGAAACAGATAAAATACAATATTTGGTTCTGAACCAAGTACATGGAACTAAGGAAATGGCAAAAAACCATTCCATAGCCCCTGATCAAATTTTTTGAAAGAACTGGGACAATCATATCCACGAAAGAAAACAAAGCGATAAAACAGTGAAAGAAAAAAACACTTACCGCTCGCAACTGCAGCGGCGAGAACACATATACCAGGGACATCCTCAGCGGCACCATCATCACCAGGAAGAACGGCAGCGCCAGAGAGAACCGGGACGACTTGACAGCGTACAAGATGCAGATGCCGATGATCTGGATGCACGTGAACAGGTGCATCTTCATTGTGGGTACCTGGAAGTGATGAAACGATGTGTTATTAGACTCGATAACAAACTCAACTTCCAACCACACTTCTGGATGGTTGGTGCTTAACCACAGTGACCGTAATTTTTTTCCTCGTACGGTGAACGATCTTCCATCTGCGGTATTTCCGAACAATTCCACATTGGGGCTTTCAAAAACGAGGCTATATTATGTCTATCAAAGGACCTCCAGTGTTCCAGGTGATCAAAAATTTTAAAAAATATTGAATTTTATGCATTTAAATGTTAAAAATATATACAACAAAAAGTATATACGTTACATACTGGATAATAAGAATTTGGTGTCTAACAAGTATGTATAAAAGTATTCTAAACAGTACATTCATGGATGCTATTCGCAAGCAGCTTTTCATGCCGTAACAATACCTATAAACAGAATAAAAAAAGAAACCAATTTACTCACCCGTCTAACATACGGTACTTGTGGATGATGTTTCACCGGTTTCAGAAGTAGGATACACCGGTCCCAGAACTGTATACCGCCGAGAGCAGAGATGCCCATGTACAAGAACACTCCGAACAGCACAGCCATGGGCACCATTCGCAGCCAGCTCGATGCTAATACCGATACTCCTACTAGGATGGCAACTAGGAGACCGGTTAGACGTTGTTCTGAAATTTACCAAAACAAAATTTAAGTGACCTAAACAAAGCATTAAATAGAACAAATAAAAATGTAACACTAGAAATGCGCAAAATGACAAGTAAAATAAATTGTTCTGAAAGAAATGTATCGTATTAAACATAAAAAATACGCAAAAATAAATAACATATTGTTACGAAAGGAATATATTATCTCAAAAAACGTTAAATTTTTCTGTTATTTTTCCGTAAGGAAGCTATGTGTTAAGAAAGAAAATATGAGGTGAGGCTTTGTGTACGTAATAGTTCCGTGAATACTTAGTGTAAAATGAACTTTAATCTGCGGCGCTTCCCATCACCGTGTGCGGTGCGTCAAAGCGCTCACGTATCTTAATAAATTATTTGATCATTCAACTATTCAGTGGTATAATTTATATTACGATGAAGCCGATACATTCGGAGTTATAACGCCAGACTGTATCACCCTACTTTATTATCATTAGATTATTTTGAATTGCTTCCGTACGACAGCAATTATTCACGTCCAAAACTTACGGATTTTGTAACACTGCATTAAAATAGAACCCAACTCACCCTTAACCTCCACAATATGGGGCTTATCTCCAGGCGCGTGAGTAGTGGACATCACGGTCAGCGCCGACACGTGGCTCACCGACCGCACAGTGGCCACGCACTGCCACGGAGCCCCGAACATTCCACACACGGCGTTCACCAGGGACATCACCACTATGTCCATGTGGAAACCGCTGCCCTTCTTCAAACGACGCTCCGGCTTGTCTATGATCAACCTATGGAATTCAATGTTTGTTTAAAACCTGTTAATCCGGATTATAATAGTGAATACAATAAGCGATGATAGAAGAGTTATTTTTAGAGGTTGCATCAAATCTGCTCACGTTGCCGGTGAAAACATAGGCTTAGCACACACAGTAGGAATACTCGCGAGCCCTGTTTATAAACGCGATAAAAAGCACCATAAAAACCATAAAAATGATGTTCAAAGCAAGTGCAGTGTGTGATAAGGCTTCCATCCTACCACTCGCAGAATTCCTTCTATCATCGATTAGTATGAAAAAAAAACAAAAACAAATTGCTGCGCCAGAAAAATTCGCGTAAAAAACATTTCGCCATGCAACTTACAATATAACAAAAACCATGAGTACTCATGTGAATCAAGTTTGAAATTTTCTTACTCAGCGATATGAGTCTCCATGAAGACGATGATATAGACCATGAGGGCTGGTAGTGCCATGGCGAAGGCTGCCCAAACGGGGATGGTCTCCAGACCAGGGTTGAGGGGTACCAGCCAGGAGCGGTTCGCAGTGGGGCTAAGACCATCAGGGACCTTGAGTTTCTCGGTCCAAACTGGTACGAAGGCGGAGAGTCCTACCATAATTACGATGGCAATAGGCACACCGAAGTCTCCTAGAGCACGGCGAGCCTGCATGTCAAAAATGAATTATAAAATTAATATCAATAAAATAATTAGTCTTTTTTTTTAATAAACATCTCAGATGAACTTGTGCCAAAATTGTGCAGTGTCAGTAACTTTCCTTACTATCATTGCACACGTAATTCTTCATTTGATAAATGCATGAATAACAAAAAAATTATCGGGCTACCTATCAGGGTACACGGTATAACACAATAAGATTTTCGGATGCGCTCGAGTAAGTTACAAAATCCCCTCTTTGGTTCTCCAACAATGAATACCAACTGTTACAGTACATATCACCTGTTCTTGCACTAGTATAAAATATAAATAAAAATATAAGAGTGCAACTCACACTACGGCCCAAGAATTTCCCGTTACGGAAGATACGCAGGTAGTAGGCGATGATGAACGTGGACAATGTCAGCATTGTGCAGAACAGCGCTGTGTTCGGCTGCGGGGGCACAAAGCCGGGGGCCGGCGCTGGAACCGCTGTCACGTTGCTGGTCATGTTACCTGCAATAGAAATACAACTTATATAGTAGCACGTAAATGTTCTATATATATACTTCATCTGTTCACCAACTATCGCCAAAATTCATTTATTATACGAGTCAGCAATAACTCAAGATCAGGATCGAATTGTTTTGTTTCCTGTTGTCTTTGTATCTTATATAAAAAATTACAGCTGTAGATTTTCCGTAAAAATAAATAAATAAAAACTGGAAATTGGCTCACATTAACAAAATATTACATTGAATGTATTAATCCCTACTAATATCATAGATACAAAATTAACTCTGTCTGCCTGTCTCTCCTTTATGTCTAAACCACTCAATCATCTTGGATGGAATTTTGTATAAAGATAGCTTGAGATTCGAGAAATTTTGACCCGAGCATAGTTTTTATCTCTGAAATACCGCGGGATCGGGAAACATACGCGATTAAAAGCATGGCTATATTCTATTACTTCAGTGTTTTTGAAATCAAATTTAAAAAAAGGGCTTAAAAAAAATTACCATTCATTTTAAGTACTAAAAAGAAGGAATTCCTCTTATTAATGTCATAAGTATCTTCAAAAAGTATATTATAAACCCATACCTGCAAGTGACTCATTGAGAATAGGCGGTGAAAGGGCGGTTATATTTTCCTTTCCATCCTGACAATAGTCGTATCCAAGAGGGTGCATACGATATAAGTTGATCAAGTTTGTGATCGGCTCCGAAATGAAAATCAGCGATATGAGGAACGCGAAAATATCCTCCGTGAACCTGTTGATAGAAATAGTTAAGTTAAAAACTTCTGAACTACACGCTAGTAGAGTTTAAAGTGACATCTGTATTCAATGTTCACTCGAGGGAAAGTAATTTTTGTATGGCTGTTTGGATATATACAGCGATGCGACGCTAGTGATGGAACTGTGAACTAAATTCTATACACAATCTCTGAACACAGCTGAAAGCTTTGGATACCCTGTTACGACTAGAGAATAGTTCACAATCTACTAGATGGCGTAGTTGTATAGAATATGTAATTAATTCTACTTGCGAAGAGTAGGTATGATTAAATCTATTACGAAGCTGAATAATTATTAAAAAACACATTTATCTATGGTTTAAAAGCTAAGCAAATAGTAATCTATAGTAATAAGTAATGACACAGATGTGGCAATTTAATAACCACTAATCGCCACCAGATGGCGTTCACAGTCCTGAAAAATTGTTTCTAGTATGGTCCGTTTAACTAAATAACCAAAATTAATCATCATAATTTGCATTTAATGTAAACTGCTATGATATGAAATGAAAACTCTTCATTGTATAAAGACAAAAAATAGTTTCAATTAAAGTTTAAAAAAGTATGAATAGAATGAACTTCATACAAAAGGCAACCTTATCGCTTTAGAGTGACGCTGCGATGATGCTATGCTATAATAAAAGTTACTTGTTAACGTCCAGAAGCAACATTGTAAAATAAACTCTATTTTGTTGACTTCCACACTGCCCTACAACGATGCAAAAAGCGGGACAATAACAATTATATACAAGGATTTTTTTAAGAATAACATAATAGGACTCACCGGCTAATTTTCTTCACCGCAACACTACCCTCCAACGAAGCCACAAGCAGGGCAATGACTATCATCCACAGGCCGCAGTACATCCTCGCAGCCAAGAAGTCAAAGCCGTAGGAATGACAGAAGCTCGCGAGAGATTCGTCCAAGAGTAGCAAGGGTCCTGTAGCTCCTGTTATCATCATGGGCTGACCGGCCACCAGCGCGAAGAACACTCCGCCGACGCTTGTGAATACCTACAATGGCGTGGAATTTATACATCTTTTTAGACGCAGCTTTTATCTAATTAAAAAGTAGTCTTTCATCGATATGATGTACAGTCCTTACTACAAAGTCATTCCTTAGGAAGCAGTTAAAGATTTTATAATTTTAATTTAAACAATTTTCTACTAATATTTCTTATTTGTTGAGTATGGTGGAGTGTGTTTTTTCTAATACATATTTAATTTTTGTTATTTTTTTACTGAAAATTAAGTACATTATAATTCAATTACTGAAATAATTGTTTAAAAAATTGTTGACAATCATGAGTATATCTTTCAATTTGCTATCACGTTGAAATAGTACTAACTCAGCATTTTCCACGCCTTATCTTATCAGGGGTATAGATAAACATAACATTATGTAATTTATCAATATTTTGTAAACGTACCAATGTTTCTGAAATTCCGATTGTTCTATATGTCTTTTCCGCGAGTAGACCTCCGAAGGTGATAGCTGAGGAGAGAGCAGCGAAGTACATGAAAATCGTTGCCGCTGCACATTGTCCGTTGAGAGCGTCACGGAAGTCTGATAAATAGTGGGGATATCGCCGTTTCATGTCTCTGATCACACCTGAAAATGAACAATATATCGTTTATAACAATCCAATCAGACAAGCTTTGTACCAATCGGCCATTTATGCATCTTACCTCCGAATAAACGCCCAGACTTGGAAAGTGGATCATCTGGTTCTTTGTCTGGCGGTCCACCGGTCTCAGCAACCAATAACGCCTTCTTTTCATCTATAAGCGGTGTAGCCTCCTTTGTCGCTGCTCGCTTCCTTTCCAAAGCATCTCTCTTACGGCGTCGAATCATCTCGCTCTTGGCGCGCAATTCCTCAAACGGCAATAATGCTTGTCTCTCCCAATCTCCAGGCGGCAGTACAATTGAGTCGTCCAAGAACTCATTGATAGCTGATAGCAGCTCTCGTCGATCGTCAGCTTTGTACGCGATTGAGTGAAAAGTCGGGTTTGACATAAGAGTTGAGATGGAACGACCGACTTCATGGTAGTCCAAGTCCGCGGTTGTCGGTCCGAGAAGGATAAACATGAAACGGACTGGGATTGGGACTTCCGTGATTGAGGGCATTTGGATGCCTTCGGCGAGTCGTACAAAAGCTATGGTAGGCTGGTCTAAGAAGCCTACAGCACCGACAAGGACTGTTGTGGCCTCAGCGCCATCCGGTATCCTCTTCATGATGGAGTCATTGTGTGTGCGGCGAAGTTCATCCTGTGAGCCCACATTGCCAGTGGCGAGGTATTCCACCTCTTTTGTGTCGAGGCCCGCGGCTGAAGACTTCTTGCGGGCTTCTGTACGATCTGGTATGGCATGGGAGCTCTGACGACGTTTCTGATCCGCAAGATTCTGTAAATATTACATTATATTATCTATCAGCATGCGCGTATTAATCATGAATTGTATTCCGTTTTTTATAACGATTTAGAATTCAAGTATATAAATAAGCATACAACACATTAAAAATAATGATTAGCACAATATATGTTACTATAATTGGTTTTTTCTAACGATCGAGTGATATAATACATGAATTATATATACATTATTTAACAATCAAACATGATTCAATCGATGATATCAAATCAAAAACATTCCGATACACAGCCGATTGAATCGATCATTGCTTATGACCTTTATATTTCTCAACACGAAACCTCCTTAGACACCTAAGATCATGTGAATTCAAAAATAACAACTATGGATATAACTTTGAAGCAACTACGTGATTGATGTTAGGTAATTCATATCAAACGGTGTCGCGTTTACGTCTCGTCAAACAGACAAGTATATTTTAAAAATAATGAACAATGAGAAACAAAATAACAAAATTCGATGAGCTGCGCTAATGGGTGATAAAAAATCAACTAATGTTGGCACTCTACTGTTGGCATGCGTTAACTAAAAACAGAAATATACAAAGTCAAGTATAAATCGGCACATCTACATACATGGTAGACATTGCTCGCCGCCTACATTCTCAGTAGGTGCATTGGTTTAGTAATTGAAGCATGTTCCTACGTTTAGATTCAAACATTAGCTTTGCGGATTGAGATATTTATTCTGGAATTTAATGAACGCACGCCAACATCCAATCAAACAAGCGTTCGTTCGCTTTGGTATGCGATGATCTAAAACATTGGCTAGAGGGTAGAAAGGGTTCACGCGCACAGAGGTGTTCCGTACGATAAGGTGGGCGCTGTGTCGGCGGCAGGAGCCGGTGGAGGAGCAGAGAGAGCATCGAATGCGATGCCCTCCCGGCCCGGGTGCGCCGAGCGCAGCCTCGTCTAGCCACAGCGACTGAATACCATTGTAAAATCAGTTCCATGTTACTATGTGTGTAAGTGTTGTAGCCATAACAAATAGCCTATAATAAATAATATTGGTAGATATCGATACCAAACTCTATATCGAAATTGAAGTTTCTACTTATAAGAAAATGATATTTCGTTAGGTACTATCGTTGATATTACGTTCCGAATGAGTATTGATGAAATTATAAGGTAGAGTAAGTAAGTAGTATGACACTCCATTTATCACTTTGATAGATACATATATAATAATATACTTAATAAATAATTAATTAGTGATTCAACGAGCTAGTTAAAAATAAAATCGATCAATGATTTAAAAAAATCTTAGTCACTCATTTCTTTCAAACAAATATGTGCTAAGCAGTTCTATCTCAACATCTTGTTGACAAAAATATAAACAAAAATGATTGATTCATAGATTTTACATAAAACACATTTTATTTAGAGTAAACACTCGTTTCATAATCTGCTATGTATCAAGGGCTTCCTACGATAACCTTCAAACAGTGTTCCTACAAAAAATAGTCCACGCAAAGCGAATTACGGTAATCTTTTATATCGCTAACTTGTCAAAAATATTCGATAAAACCGATAATAATTTATCATTGTTTTTCACATAACTTCTAATATGTTTGGTGTTGAGACTGAATATTACAATGTTTTATCGCGTTAAATGTGCAAAAGCAAGTGATAACAATTCACCATGCTGATAAGATTTTACTGGAGAGATTAACTATTTCCTAAATGTGGACGAATTTTGATCTAATACATTTAACCACAAGGAAAAAAAATCAAGGAGCAATCGTTTCATTTTATAATAACGTATTATAATAAAAAAGTAATGTTTATCTTTTATGGATAACCATATTTTACAAATTGTTATTAATCAGCACTTATTGAAGCATTAAGTCTTTTCATTTATGTAGGTAAAATAGTTCGATTACAAAAATTATTTCAATTTAGTGCTTTATAATCTTGGTTCTTTTGATAAATACAGATTACCTACGCGAGTAACGTTAGGTATTTAATATTACATTAGATTGCATAGTTTTGTTCTTTATTCGTAAATTTAATAAATATATAATATGTCTTTTAAATAAACACCGGTTACGAGAAAATCGCTCTGTATATGTTTATTGATAAAAGTAATTAAAACGCAATGTTTTTATGTTTCTCCGTAATAATTTATATTATTAATGTTTATTTATCTGAATGTAACTTGTTAAGTAGGTTAAGCTTTATTATTTTTCTATTAAAACAGTTTTATACTAATAATTTATGTATGTGATATTAATTCCTAAAATTGTAAACTTAGTCTTACTATCCTATCTTTCGCTTTACTTGTTTCACAATTAAACGTTCATCAAATCAATTCCTACTTCCTACTAATATTATAAATGTGAAGTTTGTGAGGAGGGATGTATGGAAGTATTTTTGTTACTCTTTCACTAAAAAACTGCTGAATTGATTGTGATGAAACTTGGTAGTTAACAGAGTAACACAGGGGCTGTTAATCCCAGAATTTCCACGAGATCAGAAGTGACGCGGGTAAATCCGCAAAGCGTGGCTAGTCTACACCTACACTAATATAATAAAGATTTGATTTTTTGTTTAAATTGAAAAGGGTCCGAAACTACTCGACCGATTTGAAAATTCTTTTAAAATTGGAATCCTATATTATACCTAATCCTATATATAGACTACTAGCTGCGCTTCAGGGCTTCGCTCCCATCGAGCTGATATATTATAGCCTATAGTCTTCCCCGATAAATGGGCTATCTAACACTAAAAAAAAAATTCGATTCGGACCAGTAGTTTCTGAGATTAGCGCGTTCAAACAAACAATATCTTCAGCTTTATAATATTAGTATAGATATAACATTAAACTACGGGAGCGAAGCACCGCGGAACAGCTAGTCATAAGTACATACCTGCAGGCTGGTGTACGAGGACTGTTTCCTGGCGCTGATGGAGAACCTAAACCGCTCGTCGTGCACGTGCTTGTGGCGGAGGAGCAGCGAGCGCATTACCACCGGCTTGTCGTCCTCCTCTATCAGACCCTCGGTTACCATGTTCTCCACCACCCTAGGTAATTATGAATGAATGAATGAATAACTGTTTATTATATTCACACAAAAAAAAATTAAAAAATATAATCTTACACATGATAGTACTATGCATAAAAAAGACTATGAAGCAATTTCTTCCAGGCAAACCGTGGGAGGAAATATAATTATGGAAAATCGATAATCTTCAAATTTAAAATTGCTAACTAGATAAAAGAAAATAATATTGCTATAGGTAGGACATGGCCATTTAGAATTAATGCATATAAAAATAATGCATCTTAAAAACATATCATTCTTTATACATGTAGTGCAAAAGCTGATTAGCGTAAATTGTATGATCTCATAGATTCTCTGAATCCATTTTGAAATTGTGTAATGCCTACTATAAATTCAAGATCATCGCAAAGTTTGTATTAAAAGTGTAATTTGAAAGTCGCTTATTTATCAATATCATCCTCCACTTACTAAATCTCATTTCTGAAGACGTCCAAGACACAGGCCTTGTCTAGTTTGAAGCCTATTGTAATGTGGATATAAGTCATAAGGGTAACATGAATAAATAAATAAATCACTGGTTTGTATGTCACATACCTGTAAGCAACCCCGGGCAGATCTTTCTCCTCGAGGTCGAGGAGTACCACGCCCGTCTCCAAGCATCGTCTTAGGTTCAGCAGCGAGTGGAACGACAGCGAGGCCACGTGGGGCTTGCCCCAGCGAGCCGACCCCTCCTCCACGTCCTCCTCGTACTTGATCCAGCGCGCCGTCTCCTTCCACTCGGCGTCACCGTCCTCCGTCGCCAGCAACTCGTCCAGTTGCACAAACACCTGCATAACAGACATATCGAACGGTACTGCCAAATCACTTCCTCAAATACCTTTTATAAAACGGCACATATCTCGTGATTTTAAAGACTTATCAATATCGCTACCCGTTGATATGGCTAGAATTCAGCCTATCGAATTTCCACTGTTAGATAATACGATGAAGTTATGAGAACGATTTCCTGATTCCTTACACTTTACTGACTCCTTGCTAAATACCAAATATTAAAAATCAAAAATGTTAATTCAGTAACAATTAGTTTACAGTAAAAAACATTAAAAATGTTTATTCAGTAACAATTAGATCAGTTTCTTTAGTTCTTTGATAATTCCTTTTACGTATAAAATACTTGTGTTAGAATATCTCGCTTTTCCTTCGTATGCATAGCATAGATAATATTGTTCCTCAAAGACAATGAAAATGAAATATTCAAAGAGAAAAATAAGAGAAATAACAAATATGAATTCTATAAATTATTTTTAAAAAGCGATGATTTCCAAAAAAAAATTGATCGTTGATTTTGACTTACCGCGTGCGGACTGTGGTCGTACATTTTCTTGTACGCTGCATCGGTGAGGAAGCTGTGTACTTTGTCGCCTCCATCCTTCCTGCTCAGGTGCACTGTTGTCGGCTGGTAAGGGAATTGTTTCGTCAGTTTGTGTTGAACTTGGATCTCTAGCAGCGCAATATTTGTAGTGCATAATCACGCCTGTACGTGCCTCGATACCCTTAGCGAGGATTAAGGCCTGTCCTTTACTAGCATGAGTTTGGAGACTAGATATGATACAATATTATTGGTTTATACGAAGAAGATAATTTTAGAACACCTCTTTTAGAACCGACTACATTTTACCAACGATGCATCTAAGTATTTTTTGTAATAAATTAAAACATCTTTTAAATTAAGGGATCGTCTTATTTGTACTGTTTTACAAATTGGTATTGCTACGTGATATACAAAAATAGTTAAAAATCTAGACAGTGTGACACATGACTATAAATTAATCTGCAAAAAATCCTACAATTGAAATCAAAGCAAAGCAAATCAAAGCAGTCTGTCAACTTACCCTGTTCAATACTTTGTGCCGCCTCAAGCCCCTGGTGTCGTCACTGCGATGGCTCCGCAGGTCATCCTGGTCCGCCTCCGGGAGAGTCTCCTCAGTGGGTACGGTGGACACCCGCCGCTCGGCCGGGAAGCCCAGAAGCAAACCCCCACTCCTCCCCCCCTCTTGCAACGAGAACTTACGCGATTTGTGCGGGTGTAAATGGCGGCTGCGAGAACAAAATTTTACATGAAATAGAACTATATATTTAGAGTATCATAAGCAACTATATGCTTAAAAAATCTAAGAACGAAATCGTATAAAAATAATATTGAATGCAGTTTATTGAAAAATTACAGCCATACATTCACCATGCAACAGCAAGCCTATGTTAAGGTGCGATTATTATCGTATCTAATATTTCTCATTAGCAACACTAGATCTATTTTTATACAATGTGAATAAATAATGGTAATTCGAGTTCAAGGCAATAATATCCTCCAGCTGAGAGTAAACGGGATCGCCCACGGGACTTCGTACGGAAATCGCAATTGTTTACCTCATTAACTAAATGAAATGTATTAATAGTATTCTAGAACGTTCTTAAAAATGCAAGGAATAACATTTACTTTGTGTTCGCAGTCAACATGCGGTTTGTGAATAATTTATTTCCTATCCTCACTGTATCACTGTGTCGGCAACATTAAATATTTAGTGTGTGAATTGAAAAATATTGATTTGTAAATATCAATATCGTTCAATGCAATTGCTGCTACAAAATGACAAGAATTCATGTTGATCTTTCGCGCGACCACCAATCTGCCTGGTTCGTTTTCTAATAGAATTTGTTGCAACTGTAATTTCAAACATGTTAAACAATGCTAACTAATTTGTGATATGGATATGCTTTAATTTAAATGCACAGGCAATAACTGAAACGTTAAAAATGAAAAACATGAAAAAAAATATAATGCGGTTATTTTGGGCAATTGAATTTGAAGAATCTTTAGTTGTCTATATTTGGTATTTAAAATGAGCAGAAAATTGTTAAGATTTTATTAAAAATGTTATGTTACACTTTGAAAACATTTTATTAACAATTCTTTTATACTTCATCCTCATTGGGAGTCTTAATTCTTCATAGTTGATGTGGTGTTAATGTAATTAATATTACTCCAATTTAATTTTAAAGAACGTTGATAATTTATATACGATTAGAATAATTTATTATTTTGCTGTAAATCTTTCATTGTAATTTATAATCATAATATTGAATGGCTATTTTTGTGCATATTTTTTTGTAAAACGCAGGCCCCTGAAATACAGCTATGTTATTATTCTATTTGGTGACAATAAATGAATTTGAATTTGAATTTGAATATAAATTTTTCAATATCGATTTATGATGAAAGGTGTTAATGATGGCATGAATATACTTCTATCTTTACTTTTAATTATGTTTAACGTATTATAAGAGAAACTAAGTATAGAGTTCGTGGGTGACTGCGAGATATGTTTATATTATTAACTAATAAATAATTATTATTAACTAATAAAATTTTAAAATATTTCATAAACTTTTTATAATCAAATAATCTATTAACAGTTAACAACTACTTACTTCGTTTATATAAGCACTGGCAACCCACCAGTTCATGTTTATACAAAAAGCTATAAACATACCCTTTACTTACACAGGGAGTTTTCCATATTAGTATTGCAGTGTTGCCTCTCTCACAAAAAAAGTCTCAATACAATTATAGCATTAAGTAAACTGATAAAAAAGAAAATATGATAAAATATTATTATTATTTTCCATTTGTCTGATTCTAATAAAATTCTATGAGTGTATATTAAATTCGGATCATAGATTAAATTCATAAACAATAAATGCATAAAATAAAATACTTTCACTTTTATCAAATTATTTAAGAATATTTATATTTATTATTTATTTATTAGAATATTGTTATAAACATAAAACACATTATCACAATATTTTTCTTTGTCACATTATTTCAGACACCTCTCCGACATACAAGTGAAATCAACATTTTTGGCGCTTCTTTTTGGCGCACAATCAAAATTTGTTACGCTTTTTAGACATCACGAAAAATGTGAGCGGCTGGGAGCAAATGTGACCGCAGCTGTTATATTTTATAGTTATAGATATAATTACGAATTTTATAACCGTTTAAATAAATAAATTTATTTCTAGTAAATAAAGACGATTACAACTATTAATTTAAAATTCATAATGTTACGTTCATCTATGGTGGAATTGTGGCACCTTATGTCAAAGCCGTGAACTTGAACTTGACCGAGATTTGGGGCAAAGTTTCGAGACCAAACGACTCCATTCATACGCTTTCGGTGTTACAGGTGACTAACTTTTATGGCGCCAAACGTTCTAAAGGGAAGTTTGCTGTCGTAGTTTTATTTAGTAACATTTCATTACTAGAGTGACGTGACAGAGTTTGTGACGTGTTCTCCCTCTTTACATTTTATGTTTTAACTTCTACTCATATAGAGTGCCTGCATATTTTTTTCATATTCTATATATTGTATAATAAATTAATTACAGTTTATTATTTTTTAATTGTGTACCTTTACTAAATTGTATCCGTAAAGAAATTGTAACCACATTCTTTATTATAAAATATTGCCTAACGAACCGATAAATTATCAATAACATTGACCAAAAATGTTGACTCACTTGTAAAATATATCTTGCTGATAAATCATACATACAACACTTATATGACATATTAAGAGTTCGTACGAGGGCCTTTATCAAAAATATCAGTTTTTCTGCTTCAAAATCTGGTTTTGCTATATATTATACAAGTACAAATTTATATGATCGTGCATATTGTGTTTATAAATAAGATGCTGACTTATAAAATACTTTTGATTCGATTTACGACCATTTTCTATATTCTATCCATCCCCTGATAAGCTTACTAAGGTCAGACAAATTATCTATTTGCACTTACTTTGATTTCAATATCCAATCGACGGATAGCTTTTGCTATGAATTTTGTCAATCTTACGTCATATAAGCTGACAAAACAATCTATCAAAAATCTTTAATACATTATTAATAACGGCCGTTAATAACAAGTTTCTTGTTGCGTTTGTAAAAATTAATTTAAATGTCTCATTCTCGAAGGTTCGTACCTAGAAAATGATTAATATCTTGACCCAATACGCCACAAGGGCAGATGCAACAACCACGAAGAATTACTATGGTAGGTGGCCGGAACGCAGGCGCAGCGCCACTCAAGCACGGCACTCTATTTACCACGCTATAATCGATTTATATTTTTTAGCTGTGTCAATCTGATGTTTTGTTCTATACGACATTTTCTATTGTTTAATTAATTTCGATTTTTCAAACACTTATCAAGCTCAATTATTTACTTATATAATTTATAAAATAAGACCTAATGTGCATGATAAATAACTCGTACCGTGTAAATGATCATACAATGTGACAATTCCCGTAATTTAACATCGTCAGTATAACCATGTAACATCGTACTATGAAATGGAGTAACATGCATCTCTATTTATAAATAATTAGTGAGCTCGTTCATCCATTCACTCCATGATATTGTGCGGTGCCACTCACCGCTGGTGTGTTACCTCCGACGCGCGGGTATACGTTACTGGCATATCTCAAAAACCACTGAAATATCCCGCTCCGATATTCAAGGGCGCAGAACATCTCCCAAATACAAGGAAAAAAACGTTTGTCACTATTTGAACGGTCTCGGGACAATGCCAATATCACGAGTTTCTGTTTCACTCTATTTTCGTGCCAACACTGATGTTCTCAGGTGACTTCCGTATCGACGATTTTAACGATAACTTTGCCAACTTTTGTACGTAATTATTTTGTCATAAATGTGTATATAACACATTATATTAACGATATGCTAATATTATGTATGGTAATTGCATTGGCATAAAATCGTTCGTTCGTTCATTCATTTTTTTTGATAGGGATCGTTTTCGGTAGAATACCTCATTTGAATTTATATTTCATTGGTTTTCTTGCGGGTTTTGAATATTCTTAATCATTCCCATTATTTTTATTGAGTCCTTAATTAGGTATGTTCTTTTTCTAATGCCCGGTTTCCGAGTCACTTTGGCGCTAGTTTATTTATTCGATAGGATTAAACGTTCGGTAACTGTGATTGCGTTTCTGGGCAACTGTCATAAGCTGTCTATTTCAGTTAACTTTAATGAATGTATAACTATTGGTAGCTTAACTAAAATACTCAGAAACCGGGTATAAGGAAAAAAAATATAATAAACTATATATATTAATTTCGAATGCCTTAAACACTTAAGTTAATAAAAAAATATGCGTTTAATGAAATGTTATAATATATCATAAGATTTAGGTAGTAGTCTAACCCCAAAATATTCCGTACACTATGATTCTGCATCTAAGATCTACGAACAAACTAAGGCCTTTACATACAGATTCCGCCCACACTTTCTGCACACACTTCCTGCAGAGAACGTACACAATTAAAATCGAATATCTCATTAAACACGGCGGCCAGCAATATATTTTGCAAGATAACAAAAATATCGGTTTCGCATTGACACATTGACACAATTCGGGTGTATTTTATCGGTTAACTGTATCGAAAGTTTTCCATAGTGGTCTTACTTGTGTCTTTGCGCCCGTCGTTCCTCGCTGGCGTCGTCCAGGGGGTCGGCCTCTTGCTCCGGTTCTCCGTCGAACTGCACGTGGCGCTCTTCGTCTCGGTGTCGGTCGTCGATCGCTGAACCGGACCCCGATAGACCTCCGGATATCTGCGAGACAATATCATATCAAATGTGGACTGAAATCACCATTGTAAAAATCCTTTGCAATTTTTGTTATGGCATAAGGGAGGCACACGAGCAGGCGAGTCACCTGATGTTAAGTGATCAATACCGCCCATAAAATTCAATTCAATGAAAATAAAACGCAATTCGCCAATGACTTTCATTGATAGAGGATTACATTTTAAACCACGATACGACACTCTTCACAAAGGACCTAACTTTATATTTAAATTTTATTAAGAATTAAGCAACCCAAAAAATAACAGGTTAAAAATTAATAAACTTAATTGTGCTAAGTTATTTTACAAAAGGACCACGCACGATATTAAATCTACATCTAACCATTCTTGTCGTTCAATTCGTTTTGGTGGTCTTCACTCCCCGTTCGTAGGGACTGTACGGCAAGCCGCGCATTTTACATCTCGTGGCAGACGTGACTTTATTTACTCTGTAGTCAGTCGTTCAATTTGGAGACAGGCACAGAACTAAAGCACGGTTAATATAAAAGCATATTGTCCTTGAGGTGGTCGATCGATCGCAGCATGTTTGTTAGCGTTAGCAGAATCCTGTAATTTTATTTTTTTTAAACAATGCAGCGGACGCGGCACCCAATATACGTCACTACCCTAAGGAATAATTTTACACCTATTCGTTGTGGAAATAACGCCATATATGACGCGATCGTATATCGGATCGGATTCGGATTTAGAGATCGTTAGCTATAATACTAGTAGCTTGCCCCAAGCTAGACCTCCTCTTTGTTACCTACAGGATAGTAGAGGCATGGATAACAATGTGTTAAACATAATATAATCAATCCCTTATATTATAAGAAAATACGTTCTATGTAAAATATTGTTTACTATAGTTATTGCCAATGAGGCCCTTTTTAAAATCTTAAACTTCGTCGCCCACGAATTTCATTACATGCATCAGCAATCATGAAAAAATTCTATTTATTTTTAATTATATTAAATAATTCATAAATGAATTCCATCAGGAAATTTACTTATTAGATTCCGCACTCAATTCCAAGTATTAATTTCTTACTGTCATATAAACACAACCCAACCTTTAGCCGCTTTAAATTATTTTAAACTCCAAGAATATCAGAGTTCAAAACAATTCCCTTCTGTTTCTTGCAGTTATTGAATTGCCGTCAAGTTGTAAGGGAAAACTACTCATAATTAGATTTTAAAGGTCATACTATTCGTGGCGTGTTGTCTTCCGTAGCCTGAGGCAGGGGGATCTTTTAAGAATTGGTTTATTTAATAGCCCTAGCGAGTACTTCATGTCAAAACTGACTAGCATTTGCATGTTTTCAATTTGCTTTGTACTTCCTCCAATTTAGAGAATGAAAAATATGGCAATTTGGTTAAAAAAAAATTAAATAATTTCTATGAACCAAGAAAGAAATTTACTATTACTTATAAAGAAATGCATAGGTTTAAGTCTAGTTCGTAGCACGAACATGTTACGGAAGACAGTTAAGTGCACTTTTAGTTTAATATACTAAATATTTAGTTCGTGAAGTTTTTACGACAAAAATATAACTTCTTATTATAACAAAATAACATAAATACACGTTAAGTAAATATAAATATATTTTATACTTTTCTTTATTACTTCTGTGTAGTACAACATCGTACCAATTAAAAAATACGTAACGGCACTCGCATAAAATAATTGCATATAAATTATTGAATTTATCTTTCAATATTAAATAATCTGCAGTTATCGAAGCAATTATTTCAAGCTGAACAATCTCGTTTATTGTTTTGGGTAGCTACTTACGCTTTCAGTAAATGTAACGTACTTTTAATATCGGACTAGTAATGAAACATCGCATCGTGACCGCAGAATACTATCGATATTTTAAATTAAACTCATTGTTTTCTTCTTATAGTATTTTTTTTTTATAATATCATACATATTTACATTTGTGAATACAAATCTATACATATAATAAAATCGTAGACTAGCCGTGTCTGTACATTTAATATTTTCAAGAAAAAAATTGTGTTTCGTGTTTCATTTGTGATTCTAAACTCAAAACAATGATTTTTAGAATTTTTGTCTGTTTGTCTGTTTGTCTGTTTGTCGGGCGTTTGTACGCAGTCAACTCCGAAACGGCTTAACCGATTTAAATGCGGTTTTCGATTTTTTATTACGGCAAGTCCCCCGGAGGTTTTAGTGTTTGTTTCATTCAAATCGGTTAAAAAATAAAAAAGATATGAGGGTTCAAAGTAATCCATCAAAACACATCATCAATGCGCGTAGGTACATTCAGTTGAACCTCGTTGTCTGCACAGTACTTTTTAATGATAAATAAAGCCTTCTTTTAATTTCCAAAGTAGATTATGATCATGGCGGCCAATCACAACAAAGACTAACCAACATGCAGAAGTTATTATTTGCGTCCATAAGCAAGAATGCGTTAAATGCGTGCAAACATACAAGTCTCTTTCATTCTAGACGACAATGTAAATATTTTGCACAAAAAAAATTAAAGAGCATTATTAGGATTATACAAGCATGAACAGTGAAACTTTTGTTATATTTCATTTAGGATATACATTGGACTTAAAATATAACAGTTATTAAATCGTAAAGATTGGACAGTTCTTCTATACATGTAATAAAACAGTAACCGAACCATTTCTGTACATTGAATATTTTTTAAAAAGAGTAATTGGTATGCAATATGTATGTTCTATATTTACCAAAACCATGGTTAATTTTATTTTCTGTTTGTATGTGCGTCAATCACGTAATAACCACTGGGCACATTTTAAAAAAATTTCACATGCTGATAGACCAATATTAGGTGCAACTTATAGGCTACATTTTATTTAAAAAAATATATTTTTGGGGTGACTCCCCATACATGTAAATGGAGGGTAAAAAATAAATTCGCTTGTTCGCACGTTGAGTGAGGTTTCATTGGAAAGGTATTTAAAAATGATATCGAGGTTTCTCAATGCGTTTTCTGCTAAAATAAACATTTATTGAGATATACGCTTCAAAAGTCGTGAAAATGTCATACCACGTGAGAATGTGAGATTTTGGTTGAGTTGCGGACATGCCTTTTTATACTCTTAACGTATAGATTAAGACGTTAAAACCATCAATGAATCCTCAAAAACCTTCAAAAAATAACTAACTCTCTGCTCGCGGCTTCGCTCGCGTGGGCTTCTATTTTCTGTATTTTTAAAGAGGCGCGCGCTCTGTGAGGTTTTGGTCAAACTTATTTCCATAGAAAATTTTTAAAAAAACTATAGACATGCGCATATGTCACTGGTCCTGCGATCGTAATTTTTTTAAACTTTTGTTGTGGTCCTCTAAAAATACAGAAATTAGTAGCCCACGCGTGCGAAGCCGCGGGCGGAAAGCTAGTCATCAAATAATACTAAAGTGTAAAAAAAATTAATAAATTGTATAAAGTCATTTAATTCTATTAAATAATAAACAATTTGCAGGCCACTAACCATGGCAAGACATACTCTGTAGTAATGTTAACATCCACTTCATACTGTGTTTTTGGCAAATCTATAATTAAAAAGCTGAAGAGTTTGTTTGTTTAAACATGCTAATCTCAGGAACTGCTGGTCCGAATTTAAATTTTTTTTAGTGTTAGATAGCCCATTTATCGAGGAAGGCTACAGGCCATATATCATCCCGATATTCCCACAGGAGCGAAGCCCTGGGGTGCAGCTAGTACAAAAATAATACTAAGTAGGTACTTAAGTAAAATTCAATTTCATACCCGTCATTATGATTTAACCCTACGTTTCGATAATTTTCATCGACAATTTGTTTGCACCCTGAAAGACCCTAGGAATGTCAGTTTAACATTTTATGTCACAGAGATCAAGCTATAATATTTAAAGTTTGAAAAATCATTAGCCACTTAATATTCCCTACAATTTTTATTATCTACAATCTTGTGTGTGAAATCACATCAATGGGCAAGGAAGTGCCTTGTCCATGATTTAACTACCTGTATTCACTCCGGCCAGACTTGAGACGAAGCGATACATTATGTATTCTTAACCAGATTGCAGATTGCATAGTCCCCTATCCGTCCAATAAAGCTCAAAGCATTATGATTTCGCTGTCTTGTTTGTCATTGAAGATGTAACAAAGATGAAAGTATGCGAGTAATTGACATTAACCTAGGTTGAATAACGCCTATATGCATAATTGTAATTTTTAAAATACCTTCACATACGTTCATTCGTTCAGAAGTGACAATTATCGCAAAAGAATGTCACTGTCACTTTTTTCTTTAAAAATGCGGGCGCCATCATGTTATTCTGACACAGTTATAAAAATTTATTACTGGCCCAAGATACTTATGATTAACTTTCATGCAAGGTCTCTGTTATTAATTTCTTTAAACATTTTTCGATTTCGAGACATTGTAAGAACTTATTAAATTAATTTATACCTAGTTCATTTTTTAAACTATAATATATTTCATCAATTTGAATTTCATTTTTGAAATTCGAAATTCTATCACAAACTAAACTATGAATTTATGAGAAAGTTAATCTCATTTCTCCCAATCCATTATAAAGTATGTATTTTATATTTGAATCTCGAATACGACGCATAAGCCTTCGATTCCAAAACATCCCAAGTGTAGTTCGACTTGTACCCAAAAATAGTAGCTGCGTGTTTGATTTAAAATTGAAAGTTTATAAGTTTGTTTTGGTAGGTATCTGCCGCCCATTCGCGTGCCGTTACTGTCCCGGATATTATTTTACGGGCCTCTAATATCATTGGAGAACAGCATGGGGCCGTATGGAAGGAAGAGGGCTTCGCGACTGCACTCACACCCTCGTAAACGTAATATTCCGTATATTCCGTATGTGGTGGCAATTTAAGCAAACTGGGTCAATTATGAGAAATATTATTAAAAATATAGTAATTTTTTTCTAATAAAAAAGTTTAGAATACAAACTTTTTTCAAAATTTAGAATTCGAATTTAGAATTTTAACTTTTCCACAGACAAAATGCCGAATTATTTAATTTAATATCGTGTCAACGCTTATAGAAGGTAATATATAGGTAAATAAATAAAATAATACATACATGAACATCTGATCCGCTGAAATGGTGTCCGCTCATTGGTGATAGCTCGGAGCTGCTGGTCACGTCTGCAAAGATAATATATTTTAATTTTTCTTATTGGCAGGACTCTTTTGTATGTTATCTTTATCTTTTTAATATTCTTTGTTTAAACATACTAATATTAATAACAGAAAAATTTGTTTCTTCAAACGCGACAATCTTCAAAGGTATCGGATGTATCTAAAAAATGATTCCTGATTAAGTATAGCATTGCTTGTCATACTTAATCAAGATATAGTACAGTATTTACAAATTCAAATATTTCGTTACATAAAAATCTATGTTAGCTATAATTTTAATTATACAATATATGTCATTCAAGATAATTAAGATCATTAATTATCAAATAATATAAAGAAGGGTATAAGCTGTGTAGCACGCGGATGAAACCGCGGGGCAAAGCTAGTAAAGTTATAACCGACGTTTTTAATGGAAAGAAAACAAATGAAAATAACAACGTACTACGCCATTCTTTTAAACGAGTCGTGACAAATGAAATTATTAAATTGAATAGACAATTATAAACTAAAATATTCACAGGGCTGGTTGCATATCATAGTTTGACCTTGTCAGAACGTTATTAACGACATTATTTATCGATTAATCGCTTTTGACTTCTTGATGGCATTCGTCAATAGCATTGCTTTAAGCTTTGCGTCCACATGTCGGTAAGGCACGCCCTGGACGCAAAGCAATTAAAGCATCGTAATATTATTTGTTTAGAATGTCACTTATTTGCGTCCACTGATCTGCATTGTATGCATCTCATTTTCTATACAAATAAGAAATCCGATTGGTTCGATAGCGATCTGTGAACGCTTAGCTTTAAGGGCCGATTTATAAAATGTGCAAAACAAATATGACTTTATTCCATTTGAATAGTAGTAACGGAGTTCGAAGTTATTTACAACATAGCTACTAGCCACCACGTTTTAGAAATATTACATTTCTAGTAAAAGCAAATTCAATAGCGACAGTAGAAATAGCTCTGTAATAAAGTGAATACGAACGCGGACGTAAACTTTTCGTCTATGGTTACTATGTAATTCCAGCATGATGCATGACAGTCTATTAAACCCTTTGACACAAAATGAATCCTCATATTTCCAGTTGCAAATATTTTACCGTTGTTTTTCGTCTTGATCACAAGCAAACAACGTCGAAAAATATTGATTATTTGCTCGTCTACGATATGTTTAGATAATTAAAGGCTTGTCTAAAGTATATACTTTACATAAAGATATAAATGGATACATTTTTCACAACTTATATGATCAAGTGTCATCATTTCAATAAAAACTGTTACACTAGTATACAACGTTTACTATATATATTATAAATACTCTTACTAATTACAATCATAAATTAAGGTAACATTCCACTATTTCGCCAACATTAACGGCCATCATAGATTAACTAGTAAATACACAACTATAGAAATAAAGCAGTATGAAAGCAGAGTCAACACCGGATAAGGGGATGCAACAGGTTGGTTGTTGGAGACGTTCAACGCAGCGATGAAATCTAGGTTGAAATAAGGTCGAAACAGATTTACTTTAAAGCGCCGTATACTATGAAACGTTAACGTCAGAGTTTAATTGATATTAAAGTCTAGATAATGAGCTATCTAGGTAATAAGTAATAACCGCAGTTACGTACGGTCTTGACTTCCTATTTTTGTTCTTAATATATTGCTAATATTTCACTTTAGAAGTCCAAATGAAATTTTAATAGCAGTATAAGTTGTATAAAATTCATTGTACAGTTTTAAATATGTTTGTGTTCACACGCTACTTTGGTTAATGCTCGGCGGTGGTACACAAATTTTCATAACAAGGTTTACATTTAATACATCAGCCAGACAAAATCAGTGACCGTCCTGCCACATTTTAAATAAACCGCCCAACTTGAAAATCCTATAGGACCGGATACTTGTAATACATGCTTCGTTTTATTTTTAAAGTTTTCTATCTATGGCAAAAATATTTCAAATCACAATAATCTTTAATGAAGCTTACTATTTATTACAAGCTTTTTTTTTATCAATTTTTAAATGTCCCACCACCTGTCTTTAAATTAATGTGCCCCTTTCGGAACTTTTGATACAGTTTTTTGTATACTGATGTATATGTATATGGCCAAGTCCTCCGAGGTTCACAGTGATCAAACTAAACACAGTTGCATGTAAAATAGCTGGTATTTCACGACGAGTATATGTGGGGTATGGTAGGGGAATAGTTATATAGCTTGGTTTGATGTCAGCTTCTGGGTGATAACAAAATTTATTACTACGCTCCGAGCTCTAGAATCATACAAAGTCTGGAATAAAATCACCCAACATTTTCAACTATTCATTATTCTATTTAAGCTGTTAGAAATTTTACATAAATATTTTTAACAGAATTATATTGAGTTTGCCGGCAATACTTACTATTGACATTTCATCTTATTAAATGTTTATAATGTGCTTTTACTAAATTACTTAATTCTGTAGATTGTTATTTAGCTATATACCTAACTATCAATTCTATAATGACGACGTACAATTGATAGAAACAACCGATTTTTTTATCACAGACCAAACAAAAAAAGTCCTTGGCCCGCGGCATACATCCGCGCCGCCTCAAAAAGTTCTTTTTTTAAACATTAAAGTTTGAATGAAGTCTATGGTATAGTTCACACGCCGTGAAAATCCGCAGAAAGTTAACCGTAAACACGATTGTCACTAGTTCACACATGTTTTTTGGCGTAATCGTCGTATTTATTTATTCATATTGGGATCAGCGACTGTCAGTCTTCTTGCAGAGGGGTCACTGAAAATCAGTGCTGTGTGCACTTATCACGTGAGTGGTCCTTCTTACTTTGAGGGTACTGCCGCAATTTTTTAAGTTTTTTTTTATGGTTATCTTCTTGTGTAACTGATATGTAAATATTTTTTTTTGTTGGGTGGCACTTTTTTAAAATAAATAAATATTTTCTTTCTTTATATTTCAACAAATTCCCCATAGTGATCCATTAAACACTGATAAACATGTCTACACAGCGAACTTACCATAGATTTTCACGGCGTTTGGAAAAGAGACTAAATAATAGAATACGAGCATCCAGCTCACTTATAAATAAAAAAAAATAAAAATAATTTCATTTCACAAAATTCTTCAATTGTCAAACGAAAGTTGTCATTCAAAATTCTAATAATACTCGGCAATATTTGATAGGGCATTGAAAAATTTCCGATACGAACCAATTTCAGATGAATTAATTTCGATCAAAGGATTGCTCCCGCTCTAAAATCAAGGAATTTATAATCATCCGGATTATATTGAATTCTGCAGTGTGCTGGTAAAGGGCTTCTTGACTGATAACCACAGAGGCTTGCCAATATTAACTATTCCAGGAATTAGATTGACATTCGACATAAATAATTCTGTTCATCCATTTGCAGCTAGCCACTGCCTGCGACTTCGTACGTTTAATTCAGTGTCTATATTTAATCCTTATCCTTAGTAATACTAAAAAGCGAAAGTAACTTTGTCTGTAGGTCTTTCTCTTCGTCGCGCATGAACCACTGAATCAATTTTTATGAAACTTTGTAGAGAGATTGTTTGAAATCCGAAAAGGACATAGAGTAGTTATTTCCCGGAAATATAAAACGGGAGACATTCGCAGGTAACAGCGGGGACAGCTAGTATTAATATAATATATACCACCACCACTGCATAAATGTTGTCTAAATCTGCCCACTGGTTTTTAAGTGATACATACAAACATACAGTGATACAGATAAAAAATAACTTAATAGAGCAATTGCTCTTGAAAAACATTGATTGTACAGAAATGGTCAAAAATAATACTCTTTTTATTATAAACTAGCTTTCCGCCCGCGGCTTCGCCCGCGTGGACTACAAATTTCTGTACTTTGTGGATTTTCGAAAAATAGGTGGTATGACAATTTTTAACATTTAGAAACGTACGTTTGTAAAAATATATTTCGTAAAAGGTTTAAGTTCGAAGTATATCGTACATTAAATATAACAAAAGTGTCACTGTTCAGTTTTATATAATTCTAATAATTCTATTTTATTTTTTTTGCAAAATATTGACATTTTGGAAATCTGTCGTGTACTCTCAGAATAAAAGAGTTGATGTTTCCATGAATGGATTTAACACATATTTGCTTATGGACGCAAATAATATCTTTTGCATGTTGGTTAGTCTTTGTTGTGATTAGCCGCCATGATCGTAATCTTCTTTCGAGATCAAGAGAAGGCTACATTTATCAATAAAAAGTGCTTTAAATAACATTTAAAATATTAAATTTAATATACCTACGCGCATTGATGATATGTTTTGATGGATCACTTTGAACACTCATATCTTTTTTATTTGTTAACCGATTTGAATGAAATTAACACTAAAACCTCCGGGGGGCTAGCCGTAATACATAATCGAAAACCGTATTTAAATCGGTTAAGCCGTTTCGAAGTTAACTGCGTACAAACGCCCGACAAACAG
>LQNK01001924.1:46397-69349 GCA_001586405.1 Phoebis sennae | reverse complement strand
GAAATTGTTGCGATGTTACATTTCTAGAAATTTAATAAATACTACCAAGCCAATTAAAACATTAGAAATTCAAAAGTAAATATATTAAAATTATTGGAAATTTATATAGAGTTAAATTACTGTAAAAGTAAAGTAGAGAAACTGAGATACTTTTAATATTTTACTAATCAATGTATATGAATGTTTATCATATAAGTATGAACAATAACAAAGCGAATTTATATTTGAAAATAAATAAACAATTCTAATTAGAAACAAATATAAAAAAGATAAACTGAACAATAAAGTTAAAATTATTATTTTTTTACATCCTTAGAATAAAAACAGGACAAAGTCTTTAAATAAATCATTCTTAAATATTCACATAGTATCATAAGTCTATGAATAAAATTATAAGAATAATTCTTATTTATATTATTAGCGAACAATTTTGTTTGTTTAACTGTCGTAGTCGTGGGTTTCAAAATTTGTTTTTTAGCCGAGTTTTACACGAGTATAGCCTTCTATATAGAACTGTGGGTCACAGCTAGCGAATTTTTTCTTTCCTAAGAGAGCCTGAAAGAAATTGCTTGGCAGCAATAAGGCTGCCTATTGTACATTGAATTGTAATTACTACTCTTATATGTATGTAAATGGTGTACATTAAAGGATTAAATAAATAAATATTTATATGACACTTATTTCATATTGCCTGTCGGCCATTGCAATTACAAATTATCGTCTGTGCTTCTCCAATTCATTTTGACGCATAGCCGCCCGGATATTGTCTTCGAATTCCCTTTCCATATAGCAAGAGAAATTATTGAATATATAATATATGGATACAAAGAAATAAACGTATGTAACGCAAATTTTTAATGTTTTATTAATTGCGTTTTTTTATATCTTTAACCGATCTTTGTTGTATACAGATTTTACCTCTCTCTTTCAATAGACCAGAAAAATAAAGAAATACCTAATGCTGGTAAGAGTTTCAACAACTATTTTAAGAAATATTTGACTTAAAAACAGCGCTACTAAATTTCGATAAAATATCTAAATAATATTGATTTTATTCTTAAACTTTAACTAACGCTTTGTGAAATATGTATTATCGTACTACATAATAAAAATCAATATATTGTACTTTTTTTAATACATGACTACTACCGCAGCCATCGAAAATGTTTTGTAAATCTGTGTGTTGAAGACCATTGTGCAATTTCCAATAATCCCACAACAATCTTTTATTCAAACTGCTAGAAATTTTATTGGAAGATTTAAAGTCGAATATTATTGACGTATATCAATGATATAATATTCTATTGTATACGTAACGTTATATGCATACAAAAATCGATAGCCATGTACAGAACTACGCAATATTGTTTGACCAATACATTTAACAAAGAACATTGTTTTAACAATACATTTAACAAAGAACATTGAAGTAAAACTCAACAACACTAAATACTAATATAATTACTATTTACAAAACCGTCTATCGTTAGCACTGTATATTAAATTAACTGACACCTAACTGGTGCTCTTATATTTTATCCTGTCACACTCATGTACAAACTCTCAAAATGTATGCATGAGTTCACTATGCGAAAGTTAGTCATGACACTTGTTGATCACTCCTCGAATGCACAGGTTCTACATTGTAAACATTCATCCACATAAGTATTAGAACTGAGAACATTTTTTTTATAAAAGAAAGAAAGTTTATTGAATAATACACGTACACTCAATATAAACAAAGCAACAAATGATAGGTGCGAACAATAACAGCACGTATTTGAAAATAAAGATTAATATTTTTCTGTACATCAAATATTTTAGAATAGGTTATGCTATGATTAGTTGCTGCGGTAGTTTTTAACCTCCAAAGCAAAGGTTATTTATTAAATGCTGGTAAATGCTGTTAAAATCACAAGGCATATTTGGACAAAATATTTTAGAGTCATTTCAGTCAAAACAATTTTTTTTATTATTATTACAGCTAATCAATATAATGACAGCCTTATTAACGAAGAATATTCAGAAATCTCTCAATAACAAACCATTACGCTATGGGGTATTGCTAAGAAAATCTTAAAGATTACATGCGAAATGTTGTAGATTAGATAGGTTTGACAAAGGAAATAGAAAATAAATGAAAGTATTTATAACAAAATTTTGAAGTCACAGAAGATTTACTTCATCTGGAATTAAAAGGGACATTTTTCATCTTGGTTCAATGCTTTGAAGGGATTTCATAGGCGGTTAATCAGTTGGCGTTTAAATTTAGTTTTATTGTTTTTGATTTAATTAGAGACTCGTCATTTGGAATGCATTTAGAAATGTCTTACTTCGCATGGTATGACTACTTTATTTGCATACGTTTTAAGCTCTGTGTCGCCACCCCATTTCTACGCTTATCTGTCGTAAGAGACGATAGAGGGTAATTCTGCTACATAACATCTTCAACAATAATGCAGTGGGAACCGAACATTGCACGATTGGGCCTACCTCGCACCGGTGAAATTACAACCCCCCAGCAATAGATCGACGTGAAGCAGTATTGCACTGTGTTTCGTACGTCAAAAAATAACATTTTCCTTTCGATATTAAAAGATAACAAGAAATGGAAACCCAATTACGTATGTAATTAAACGATTTTAATTTATATGAAAAAGACACCCAGTTCACAATTTTCAATGATCGCAGTCTAAAATAATATTATAAAGAGTGAACATTTGTGTTCGGTTGAAATTTGTCATGCAGGTAGATGTAATGACATAGGCATCCGCTAAGAATGGATAAAATCCTACGGGTGATACCGCAGGTCACAGCTAGTAGTATATAAATCTTGTACACCAACGCTTCCAAGACGTAAACAAGAATAAAGATTTCCAGATGCCTCGTATTTAAATTGTACCTACCGAATGCAAGTGACGATACATTTAAATCATTTGAAAAATATTCCACAATTCAACACACAATATGTCTTAATATTTTTTTTATGGGAGGACTCTGCATTCTGAGATACAGTTTTTTAACTTACTAAATTTAAATTGCTCCACAATAATTAAAATGTACAACCTTATTTCTTGATAAATGCATGAATTTATTATTATTATATTTCACTTATAAAGCAAACTTTGATATTACAATGCCGATGCACTTGTAAACTTCAAAGCCCTAAATCTAGACTTGTTAGAAAATGATCTTCTTCATAATACGTCTTATAAACGGATGAAATGAGTCGTTTCTCAAACCGCAACAATAAGACGGTGTTGGTAGCGGTTAACAATCAGCCACATTACGCGGAATAACTAAAGTAAATTGTCATCAACAAGTACAGTTATATGTATACAAATAATATAAAATAGAAGTTGGTAGGGACGCGCTTATCTCTGGAATTACTGGGCCGATTTGAAATATTTTTGAGTTAGATAGACTACTCATCGAAGAACGCTATATGATTTTATGCGAGAGCAAAACCTCTCAAAGTTTAATATTTATTTAAGTTTCATGGAGTTCGAAGATTTGTTTAGTCCTAAAGAAATATGTTCCTTACTAAAAATTACATTATATAGAAACTAGAAGTGCTCCTTAAGGTAGGATTAGCTAAATAAAGCAATTTTATACATAAATTGACAAATTATGGCGCTTGAAATTTCTTGAGTCGTTAAACACGCTCAGTATATGGCATTTACAAATGCACACGGATAATAAGCAAGGAGTTACAAATCTCCTTGCTTATTATCCGCTAAAATGATTAATTTTATATTTCAATTTTTTTTATGTAAAAATACTGCATAAGATTGACTAAACTGAGGTAAATAAAGCTCCTTTTAAAATATATTAAAAAAGCGATTTTTCGACGGCAACGTCTTCAAGAAGTTCGCGCACGTCTCAAGAATCGTAGCGTCTTACCTTGCGTGTACGGCGGCGGTGCTGCGACGTCACGCAGGGCCTCCCCCGTGCTCTGGAACCGCGGCGGCTGCCCCTCGCTCCACACTACGCGGTCCATCTCATCGTCCAGCCGCAACTCGTCCTCCGACGGGCTCTGCACAACACGACAAAATATCCATGATCTGTACATTATAGGCTCGTCCCCACCGGATTCCTCAAATATCGGCTGGCAGAATTTACACCCTATCACACAATACATTTCAATGTCATTATTAGCCTATCATTACGTGAAATTTTAGAAGGTGATTTCGAAGGGTTGCTCAACATCCATGAGCGACCAGTTCCGTAAGACTCCAGAGGCCGCGTTTGAAATGCAACTGCGAAGTTTCAGGCGCGCTTACGCATGCGCGCCCAGCCTGTGGTGACATTCACGGAGAGCCTTGTATGCACTGCATAAATCCAAACGAAATGCTTACCCAATATTCCTTTAATTTAATAGTAATATGAATGTTTCCGATAAAATTAATACGTATTACTTTTAATATAGGAATCTCTCTTTTATGTTCGCGAATGTTTTAAGAATTACTTTGTAAATTAACAAAGTATAGCTGTGCATTTACAATAACTGTAATTATAAAATTCCAATTTTGTATTATTTTTTGAGATAAATTCTGAAGAAGTTTATTTGATTTGTTTACAGTTTTCAGTAGAAACACTGAGTAGGTATTACATATTACTAGAACCAACTACAAATCATCCTTTCCATTATAGTACTAGTTTTTGCCCGTGGCTTTGCTCGCGTTTAGATTAGATATATTGCTATTTAGATTGCTTAAAGTTTATTACACAAAAAAATATTTTTTGTGAATGTTGGTACACAAATTGTAGGTTATAGTTCTATAATCAACAACGACTTGAAGAATACACTTACATAGCTATATTTTTTACACAGGAAAATATACTTATTTCTTCACCAAAAATGTGTGTATGTAACCGAACGAATCTAGAAAGATTTTCGAAGAAAATTGTTAATTTTATATTTTTATAAAGTACATAATTTATTATTCTTTCTAGCCGAAAAAGAGTCTTTCTCCTTCCTTCCAGTATTTATTTACTAAAAAGAACCACTATTTATTTATCACCAATACTTATAATTATAATTGGCAATTAATATAATAAACACACTGTTCCTATTTTTTTCCGCAACATGAAACTAACAGTAATTGCTCTTTTAAAGCTAAAACTAACCTCGAAAAGTTTGGCTGTGCGGTTCACCGGATAGCCAATTTTGTAAATTGGCTTCAAATTGATAATAATTGCAAAGATTTGCCTGCTCGGTGCATGAAATAAAATAGTGGTACCCTATACTGTTAATTAAGAATTCAATTAATTCTATACGAAGGGACGATGATAAATTATTACGTTGTTTTTTCTCAACATATTATTTAAACTTTAACAAATTATGTATTAAGAAAAAAAACTCGAATGAGTTTATGTTCATTATAAGATATTTGTAATTAGTTATAAGATGTAATAATAAATAAATAAAAAGTTATGTGTTTTTTAAATCAATATCTATAAAAGGCACTGATATTTATTATTTTTTATCCTTTCATTTTGTTAGAACACTATCTGTTGTGCGAAAGTCAAACTCAATTAATTATATGGAAAAATAATCCCCACAAAGGCTGACGCCACACAAAGTAACAGCCATAACATATTATATTTTTTCCATTTTTATTTTGATGTAGTCAAACGCGCGCCTTTTAATATTTTGGGATTAAAGCTTAATCCTAGGGCAAACTGTGTTTACAAACTTGCTATTTGTACTAATATATGAAATATACGTGTTTTTGTATACATAACATTACAAATGTTTTCACTCATAGACTACTGGACCATTGTCAAAAATTCTTAGAAATCTGCATCTTTACTGAGTAAGATGACAATATTACGGGCTTTATAATAGCTATGGGAACGAAGCGGTATGAAACATCTAGTGTAAAACAAACAAATTCGAAACGGTGTACCATACTCGCATCGGTTTACTCCAAATTGCTGATATCCATCTGTTGATACATTTCTGATTGTTTCGAGCAATGCTGAGAACCTTCCATTTGGATCGTATTACAGATCAAATACGTATAAGCGTATGAAACACATAATTTATATTCACAACAGCGAAATCTTCATCTATTATTATATGAAAAAAACAGTAGCCAAAAAAATACTGCTTCCAATTTACGTTTCAATTTTACAATTTTATTTTGATGCCGTTACAATGATTTACATTTTATATATAAGACGTTTACACCTAGACAAAATTTCCTTTGTATAATGGATTTAAATGATAGATTGATTACTAGCAGTTTTTATACTCGTACCCTCTGCTGAAATACTAATCACTAACATCGGTTGCCTGGGGTATGTCCTAATTTTGTTTAACTACGTAAATACAATCGAGTGGCCAGATACATTTTTGTTTTTGCTGGTGTTCATAGCCTGCGGCAGTTTAAACCATCAGGTGAACATCAAACTCTATGCTCCGCTTGCCTGTTTTAATATAAAAACAAAACACAAACAGGGTCTTCATCGTTAGTGTTGACGAAGGGTTCCCTAGTTCTGCGTATGGTTTATCTACGTCGTGTGGGTCACTTGGTATGACCTCACATGCTTATAAGACTTGTATTGCCATACTTTCGCAATATTTGTCAATTTTTTTGTTACTGCGCGCGATATCTTTTGCAGAAAAGTTAGTTGGTACCATATCTTTTTTTTATTTTTTGTTGGGTTGTGCCCTTATCGTTTTTTGGGCCCTAGTTCCGCGCCTGGCTGCACCTTCGTTTTCTTTTGTCATTAGAGACCGATTCTTGCTGAAAGAAGACGCCAAAAACAGTCGTCGGCATCGTTAATCTTGCCGAACCTTTAATCCCCGGTACCGGCGCGTAGTCATCTATCAATTGATTATTGATAATGAATCTTTCAAATTCAAATTCAAATATTTTATTTATATTATTCAAATATCTTCAAATTTATATTAATTATTTTAACATTTTTTTCTATAAGGTTTGTATGTTATACTTTTATCGCGGTTATACAGATAATTTATGCTATTTAGCTAGGTGATCCGCGCGGCTTCGGTCCCAAAGTAATACGTATAATAATAATGTTATATGTATAGCCTGTTACTCGTGAAAAATGTAGCTTTCGAATGGTGAAAGAATTTTAAAATCAGTACTGAAGTTCTTGAACCTATTTATTAAAAACAAACAAACAAAGTTTTTCTCTTTATAATATTAGTACAGATGAGTGAACTAGCGGTCGATAATCAATTGAACTTAGCTTCCAATTTCCTATGCTTTACTTATAAGACGGAAACTCAAGTCACTGCTGAATATAAAGGAAAGTCTAGTAATTTGACCCTCTTTGCTCCACGAGAAACAAAGAGAAAATATTACTGCATAAATTTTACAAAAAATTACTGTTTCGTAGAAAATTACAGCTCTAAGTAGCGACAGGAAACAATAAGAAAAAAAGGAAAGTAAAACATTAAATCGAACACGATACACATAACATGTTTAAGGATTAATTTTTATGCATACCTATGGATTATTTATTAAATTTTATAAAACGTAAATAAAGAACCATATCTAGGCGTTACATACATATCAAATATAAACTGATTTCTATATAAAGGGAATGACTTTTCGCTTTGAAGTAAGATTGCACATTGCGAGAATTCCACAGTCCGTGGAGAAAGGTTCATAGTAATTGTACGCTTTAATTATATTATTATAGCTGTCTAAGGATTGTTTTTATTCCGCTCTCCAATTTATCAAACATCATACCATATTACAATTTGTACACTTTTAAACATACCCGATTGATATTGCTAATTTCTAAGCGCATACATACATAATAGCGTATATTATGTTTTGGTTGGTGAATCTAAAATAAATAAATAAATAATATATAATCTAAAATCAAACCGATGTAATAAAATAATAATGAATGAAGCGTAAACTTATATGATCAAGATTCAAGGATCAAGGAGTTAATAATTACCCTCCTCTGATATAAACATTGAATCCTATTTTATTTGGAAAACAAAATTAAATTTTAAAGCATTGTCAATAAAACTCTAAAACTGTATATTCCCCGTATAATCTCCTTCCATCACTGACGGTATTAATACAATATTATTTGGAATCCAATACAAATTTAATCGTTTTAAATTTAATCGTACATCATACGATACGCGAATTGAAACAAGGAAATATTTATGGTGAATCAATACAACATTTTCAATATCTGTCAGTATTTACAAAAAAAAATAAGCAGTTTTATCCTCTTGACAATGTTCTGCTGACTAATTGTGATTAACTATTGTAAATTTTAATCCACGAAGTGTAACTGATATCATTCAAACCGTTACAAAATATAGTAAAAGGACTGGTTACTATTCATCTCCGTCAATTATCAAAATTAGTTGTACACCAATATTAACATCAATAATGTTGCAATTACATTAATTAAAATTAAAATGTATAATGAAATGAATATGGACTTTTGATTGTCTGAAAAAAAAATAAAAGAAGACACTTTAATTTAAAGAAATAATAAGTATATTAATCCTAAATTAATAAGGAAGGTATGGGTCTGAAATAATCTATGGGTCGTATTGCCAGACTACAGAAGTCAAGATATTACATAAATATTATACAGATTAATTTTTGCATTTAAAAAATCTTTATAAATTTAATCATAGAAATTCAACAGAAATAAACCGATTTAATTTGTTTTTATTTTGCAGAGCCCAGAAGCTTTTCGATAACACTACCCTGTTAGAAACTGTTATTTACATCTTTGACATGATTGTGTATGATTGTAACATGTTCTATTATATGCCATGGACGTAGATGCGTTGGGATGTCCATCGGAGCTAACACAATAAGCGATTCTCCATTAGTAATGTATTGAGTTTAGAGTACATACAACAGCATTAATCAGGCCTAAATGGTCTCACAGGCTCAATTAAATTAACTATGCTTATATTTTCACTTCAATGTAATAATAATTTTATTCTTATTTTTTAACACTAATAATAACTGAAATTGCGAACAGAGTTCAAAAATTAATCCAAACAAATTCACCGCGTATGAGGCAATAATAATAAGTATTTTTTGTCGTATGTACATTAACTTGTTTTTGTCATTTGTTATGTTATTTTATTTTATTTTAGTAAGCATTTCAGTATGCAGTTATCAAAAAAAAAAAGAATATTGTAAAGTACAGATTGGTCTTTAGCAATGGACTGAATTTGGTCATTGGAAAAAGCGTGTCGGTAAAGACTAGTACAGTTGTAATGGTGGATGTACATTGTTTGCGGTTATTGCTATATTATAAAAGAAAAAAGTACTATTGAAGTTTAAATATAGAACAATTTACGGCCATTTCATTTTATATGTTCGAACAATATTATGTTATTTATAAAATACTAGCGACCCGCCCCGGCTTCGCACGGGTGCAATGCTGATATACTATCGCGGAGTTTTCTGTAGACCTTTTCATTGTGTACAATACTTAGTACATTATTTTGATAAATCTCGTAGGATTCAGCCTGCGTTTGCAATGTAAGCGGAAAAAATGTAATTATTTGCGACATCACATTAGAAACCTCAAAAATAACAGTATTTGTCCACTATTTAATGGATGATACTATACATAAAAACCTTCCTCATGAGTTACTCTATCTATTAAAAAAAACCGCATCAAAATCCGTTGCGTAGTTTTAAAGATTTGAGCGTTCATAGGGACATACAACATGACACATGACAGAAAAAGCGACTTTGTTTTATACTATGTAGTGATATTACATTTCGCGCGTAAATCGGTGCTGTGTTCAAGTCCATGATCCACTTTATATAGGCCATGCTACGCCGTAGCACCCATCATTCTACACAGTTACAACAGTTTACTAATAAAAAAAAATATTACTTTATGATTTATTTTAGATCAATTTATCCTAATATTATAAAACGGATAGGTTTTTATTTTTTTAATTATATATTTTCACGCGCTGATCACCACAAAATGGACTTAAAAAATAAAAATTTTTGCCAAAAAATAGAACCGACTTCCTCGCTCTAAAAAGTAGAAAATAACTTTTTTTCATTTTTGTTGAAATCTATACAAAGTCGGTGCAAAATCTTGTTAAATTGAAAATGGATAAGGCTCCGACTTTGTATAGATTTCAACAAAAATGAAATAAAAGTTATTTTCTACTTTTTAGAGCGAGGAAGTCGGTTCTATTTTTTGGCAAACATTTTTATTTTATCCTTTTTAGTGTCCTGTGAGGGTAATCACATCACCTAGTCACAATTCAGTTGATTTATACATCATTAAACCTTAACCGCAGAGCTTATTCCGTTGATTTTCGAGGAGTTCCCTGGAATATCTTCCACATGGATGATCAGACTTGAACCAAATTTCTATGGGACCACACATGAACTCTACTCTTTCGATTGCAAAAAAAATCTCTACTCTTTCGATTCCAAATCGGTCCATAAACGCCGGAGATATGCGGTAACATACATAAAAAAAAAAAAAAAAAACGGTCGAATTGATAACCTCCTCCTTTTTTGTAAGTCGGTTAAAAATCCTTCTGAGTTTTATGACAGACATGTTAACGAAAAAGTAAATACGCTACTACGCGGGTGAAACCGCAAGGCCCTGGTATTAATACTATTTTTTATAGCAGGCATCATGTAGTTACAGTTAAAATATCATATAATACTATACATTGACTGCAAGTTAAAAAATAATGTAAACATTAATAAACTTTACTTCAAAAAATCACATCTGTAAATTACATTTCACACGGTACAGCCGTTAATGATTCAATGTTATTGATTAAAAGAGAAATGTCCACGTGATAATGTTACTGTCGCAGTAAGATAGAAAAAGCCGTAACATAATTATATCCCTAGGGATATAATTATATGCCGGAACATAGTTATACGAAAGCGATTCATTACTATCTTACTAGGAATATAGTTATAAAACGTCCAAGTTCAGTGATATAGTTATATTACTAGATTAAGTTTAGTGAAATAGCTTTCGGAGTGTGCAGCGTTCCTGTAAAAAATCGAATATACAGTGTTCTGCTAAAAGATGTGCCTGTAAGAAGCATTCAGTGCTACTAAATTCTAGATGACATGATTCCGCTTCTTGTTTGAACAAACATTTGAAATTACTAGCAAAGAAACAAACATTTTAACTTAATAAATATAAGAAATAAAGTTATCTCAAAACTGTTGATTAGTTTTAAAAGATTTTTAATATTTCATTATGTTTAATTGCATTGTTAATGTTTGAATTCCAAAACATGGTAATTTTAATTATAATTGAAATTACTTTAATACGTGTAATTACGTGTTAATGTCACAAAGTATTGTAACTAACTGCAGAATACATAAAGTAGATTTTTGAATGAAGATAAAACAAATTTATTATACCAATATTTATTTAATTCTATGGTAGATTTCTATTTCACTAAACGAAATCTAGTAATATAACTATATCACTGAACTTGGACGTTTTATAACTATATTCCTAGTAAGATAGTAATGAATCGCTTTCGTATAGCTATGTTCCGGCATATAATTATATCCCTAGGGATATAACTATGTTACGGATTTTTCTATCTTACTGCGACATTACCATTTCAACAGTGATTTACAATTTCAAACAAGTTTTAACTCTAATTAATGCTTTTTCGCGGAAAACGCCAAGCCAATCTACTTATCGTAATGTTATGAATGGAAAATGCGAGATTTCTTTGGGATAAAGAGATTAAATATAATTCAGAATAATATGTCAGCATTAAAAATCATATTTACGTGTGAATGGACACATCAATGCATTTGCAGCAACAATATTTTAAAAGGGTGTAAGAGGATTAAAAATATTTGCTTTATATTCGTTTTAAGAATTCGCTCCGTGGGCAGAACTATTTTATCATTTAGTTTAATATACAAAAATTTAAAAAACCATAAAGGAATCTATAGTAATATTTTAGAGAAGAACGTTTTGTTTGTTTGTATTGAATAGGTCCGTAACTACAGGTCCGATTTGGATGAAATTTTGTACAAAGATTCTTTGAAACGTCAGGAATATTTTTATCCCAAAAATCCTACGGGAAAGGAACATAAACGCTATATATATGGTGGAACCGCAGAAATCAGCTAATTATTAATATTTTCGTAATTATCCCCATACTCTTTCACGCACGTGTTATTTTTGTTATCCTTAAATAATATTTTGTAAACATTAACAAAAATCTGTTCCATTTCCAGCAATTCGCATTGGATGTTGAAAACTTATTCAAAGTTTATTATACGAAACAATACAGTTTCCCACTTTGTTCGGCCATTCCAGAAACTACTTCAATAGACTGGTTATGTATAAACTCTGATATTTTATAGAGTACTAAAATTAGTTTTGGCGATATCATATTTTCGAAAATCAACATTTAATCTATGATATTTTAAAATTTAAGTTCTTAAATATCCGGAAATATAATAGATGATTACCCCTCATAAATTAATTTCAGTTAGATATAAGAGCGCATCGCCAACAAACTTGGTAACAATAAAAGTTTGTTGAAAATTTGTTTAGGTTATTGTTAAAAAAAAATGAACTATGACTCTGAAAAAACTCATGACTAAATCATAGTAATATTATTATGTGAAAGTGTAATCTTTCGTTTGGATGTTTGTTTGTCAAATGTGAATACTATTACAGATAGGCTAATAGCTTGATTAGGCGTTAAGATACCTTCTATAACTCAATAGTCCAGAGGTTCCCAAACTGTGGGTCGCGACGCCCTGTTTCGACGCAGGAAGTATAGAGGGGCTTATGGAATTTAAAATCTTCCTATCTTTTTAGCTTTAGATTACCTATCCCTTTAAGCCAATTCGAAACTAGAACTCACTCCCCGCTGACAGGGCATCTAAAGATTGAAAAAAGATTGGGAAACGAGCAAAGCCGCAGCAAAAGCTAGTATACATAAATTAGTTATCGAAACTGGGAGAAAATATGGAAAGAGTTATCTATTTATAAAAAAGTTATGTGTTTTATATTTCATTAATATTCATTTATGGAATATGAAACACATTTTACATACAAAATATTAGATTTCTATTATGACGTATGTAACGGAGCCGGGCTTTGAAAGTTTCCTTTGTTCAACTTTATTGCTGTTCGTATCCGTTGAAATTTTACCACGTTAGTGTGTACGTTTTATAGCTACATGGTAATAGACGATGGGGTTTTGTAATCGTAATATAGATAATATACATAGATAGTAATATTTTATACACAGGTTGAAAATTTGTAATGCAGGGGACTTTTCAAAATAAGAAAGTACTGTTAATACTACAGAGAATACATAATATAGATAATTTTCCCGTATTACTAAAATTACTTAAGGCATTGACCGTTAGCGTCAGTTATATGGATGAAATCTCTCGCGTAATTAAGGCAACATGACAAGAGCTCTTTTAAGTTGAGTACAGTTCTAGAGTAAATCTATTCAGCAGTTGCGGCGTGATTGAGATACAAACATCCAAACATCCAAACTTTCACATTTATTAATATTATAAATAGGATATATGTAGGGCATGATTAGCACAACCTATTATGGAACCGGTCGCAATCGCGGTGTTACAAACTGATTTGTCAATAAAATCATTATTATTATTAAGTTTTCGATGTTATATTTTTATTTTGTTAATGTTAATTTCAGAATGTTCTTTTTTCTATTTTTTTGTTGCATCTTCATGAGTGCTGTGCACACTTTAAAAGGTTTTATTATCCAGACTATTGTTCTCCT
Organism: Phoebis sennae; assembly: GCA_001586405.1. Classification (NCBI taxonomy): domain Eukaryota; kingdom Metazoa; phylum Arthropoda; class Insecta; order Lepidoptera; family Pieridae; genus Phoebis; species Phoebis sennae. The sequence continues at coordinate 55,572 of LQNK01001924.1, read as the reverse complement.
TATAATGTTAAATATGTACATATTGTGATGTGTGTCTATTAAATAAATAAATAAATAAAATTTAATTTGACAGTATAAATAATGTTACGAAGCCTTCAAATTCTATACAATCATTTTTTTGTATTCCGTCGATTCAGCAAAAAATGTTTCAAACTCTTGGTAAATGTATCCTTCAATATATTTCCTGTGGTAAAAATTACTCAGGACTCGTGGAAAGTTTCGTAAAGGAAAATTGTAAGGCTTCACTGACAGTAGGCGTTTAGCTATCCGCCCGCGGCTTCGTTCGTGTGCTCTATATAATTTGTCTTAAAAATCCCGTTTAAAAATGAAGTGGAATGACTTGTTTACGACTTAAAAAATCATTAAACTATTTGTTTAAACAAAAAAAAAAGTAATTTAAAAATCTTTGCTTAATTTTTAAAGACCTATCTATCAATGATTCATTGACTCATATTTTCGCGAATTTATACAGTCACAAGTAGTTGTGGAATCCTAACACTAATAATATATTTTTTAATTAAACGTAGTCTAAAATCTGACCCTATTTAGAGTCTATCATCTTATAAAAATTAAAAAAAAATCAAATACATTTTACATGATTGACGAACATACAATCAGACTAATTCAAACTAAACATTGTTTTGAAGTTTTGATTACCTGCCATATGACATAGTAATTTCACTTTAACAAATATTAATTTATCTACAATTGTCTGGTTACTATTTCATTACATGTATGGAAATGTAATCCCCTTACAATGGTGTAGACAAAACAAAGTACTTATTCATCATCATTATTGTTGAATTCATTAAATGTTGTTCTGCCTGTTTACATGTTTTTGTTTGATTTAAGGTTATTTTGAAAAAATATAGATATAATATATTCATCGATATAAATACCATAAATTACTTCTTGAGTAGTAATTGCCATAAACAGTGTGTTAGGCAATCATTTCAGGTGGTTTCCAAAGATACCACAGACAGACAAAAATGCAAATGCAAATTTATACAAAATATTTCAATTACAAATTCGGACCATTAAATTTGTTTAAATATATTGATTAACTAATTTTTTATTTATAATTCAGTTAAAAATACATACATTTGTATGGCGTCGTGTGTCGTTGGGATACACGTACAATGGGATGAATTTTATATTGTATGTTAAATATAAATTACTCAAAATCATCACGTCGGACTTATTGCAAACAGCAATTTCTAGCAGACAACCTATAAGATCGCACGAGGAAACTTTTACATTTATAAACGCGAGACATAACTGCACTACACTATACATATAAGTATACGGGAATTGATTTCGACTTTCGTGGTGTATCCATCTTCATGAATGTACTGCAATGAATGAGTGACTCTCAGAAGTTAGTTAGGAAGTCTTAGCAGTAGTGGATCCTACGGACTTCACAAAACTAAGGAATGAAGAGTCCGTCATAATAACTCAGAGCTTGACTAAGAAAACTTAGTGAACTTTTTGAAGTCGAGCTCTAAATTATGTCTTTGTATAGCTAAATTCCATTCTTAAACGGAATTCGCAATTATTAAAAAAGTAACTATCATAAATATCACATTCGCGCCAAAATTAAATGATCCAAAAAAGGAATGATGACCGAACTAAATGCACAGAGTAAAATTTCAAATTTCGAATTGTATAAATAAAAAAAAACATTACCTGCGGATCTCGGTTAATTGAACTTTATGAAGTCGAGTTCTAAATTATTTCTGTGTATAGCATAGATTATTTGGGATTCTAAAAGTTCAAAATATATATATAATATATAATATATATATAATGGTCACATACATTTCCAGCCATGATTATTTTTAAAACTATTTTTCATAAAAATATGTGTAACATTTGAATCGTATATTTTTAAGAATAAATTTATCGTTACACTTTTTTAACTTGGTCAGTTTAAAAATCATATTACGTAAATGTTAAGTTTACAATAAAAGTACATGTAGGTCAGATTCACTAAAGTATTTAATTAAATATTATAAGAAAATTTTATTCTAACTAAAAATGTAGTTGCAGACTCTTTCTAATATCCTCCCGAGTGTATTTACGTTGTATGTTTATTCGAAGACATAGTTTGTACCGAGTACATAGCAATGGACAAGTGTAAGTCCTATATCGGCTTACAACGTTCCACATTTTATTTATTTCAACATTTAGATATAAATATCCTGAGTTTATAAATGTGTAAACGTTTCGTTTTTTCATCGTTTTTTTTGTCTTTGTAGAAAAATGTGTGATAGCCTATTATATATTTTTATATTTTAATGACATAGTGAAAACTCTGAAAACCTTCTGTAACTATGAAATAATTAAACAACGAACCAATAACAATGAACATCAAAACCAATAATTGGCATAATTGAGAAATTAGTTATAAACAAACAAAGGATAACCTAGTTATAAATTAATATTTTTAAACTAAATCTTTATACAAAAGAAATTTTAATCAATTACAGTATTAATTTCAAACATATTAATGAAACATCAATACCGCAACTTAATTGACCCAATTCTGAAAACCTATACAATATTAATTTTCATTTAATGAATCAATTTCATTTAAATCACAATCAAACAATTTGTATCCAAATATCTAAAATGCGATAAAACAATAAGACTTTTCTTAATTTTATGGTATTTCAAGCAACCTATAAATTAAAAACTTAATAGTAATTATGAAAAAGTCCTAGCTGGCATGGCAGGATTTAAATGGAATTCGCAATTATTAAAAAAAATAACGATCATAAATACGCATTCGCGCCAAAACTGAATGATCCAAAAAAGGAACGATGACAGAACAAAATGCACAGAGTATAGAATTTAAAATTTCGAATTGCGATAATTAAAAAAAAACTATTGGAATTGCACAGATTGTACATTACCTGTGGATGGGGTCTCGGGCCAACGCTCGCGCTGCCGTCGGCACACTGCCGCGGCCCAGAGCTTTCCCATGCAAGCACTTGCAAACACCTTCCTAGTTTATTTATAGTGCGGACATGCGACCGCCTTCTTACCATGCTTTAAAAGCTTTTTTGCATGGTTTTTCGGAAAATATTAGATGTTGAATGCATTTTCAACATACACAGAGGCATGACCAAAATCATGTTATTTTTTTATGTTTTTCTGTTGAACGCGGTTATAAAATCATCGAAATAAATAGCAATCTTATAGTGTATGTTACAATCTACGTGCAAATTTTAAGTAAAAGGCTTACGTCAGCCTTTAAATCTCCTGTATTTATCATTTAACATTATTTATTTATCTCTTTATTTGCATCCTTTATAACGGCCTAATATCAATTAAATCATCAACAGCATATTTTTCATACACTTTCAGCGTTATCAATACCACACAATCGTTACTTATAGAACTGCAGGGCTACAGTTGAAGTCCCCGATTTCCTCGGCCGCCCGGTCAGGCACGAGTTTGATCGAGTGCATTTGATTCGTATGTTCTTCAAAATTGAATGAAAGTTATATCAAAATTTGAAATATTATTAAAGACAAAGAGATGTATAAAACATTTAAAAGTTTCACCACTTAACGTTTATAATTAGAAGAAATATTGTGTTATTTTTTTTTTATTTTAGAAGCAAAGCTTTTTGAATTCCGATACAGTATATACAGAATGGTAAAGGAATTAATAAAACTGGCCTAAACAAGGTTTATTATACGTAAACTCGAAAAACATCACTGTTAAAATAATAGTTTATTAAAATTGCAATAGGATTGTTGTGCTAACTGCTAAGCAATTGTATCTCTTTCATGTTTCTGTTATTGATTTTTTAATGTATCCGTCTAAAAAACCGGAGAGGATCAATTTGGCGTATTTTTCTCTTCTTTTTCCGTTTTCTGTCGTTCTCGTAGCTGTAGGTAAACGGATTACATGAGCGGGTTATGCGACATAAAGCGCGGCCAGTCACTTGATGGGTGACCATTAAGCTATGTCAAAAGTTTTCTAACGTCTTGACTTATTCGTTGATTAGTTACTGACCATCTTTAAATATAAATATTTGTTCATGTTATATTTTGCGGAAGTTTTGATACACAATAATATTATAATGGAAATAAAAGAGTTGCTCTCGAGTTTGATAGTAATAATTAAACTTCTTATTCTATTCTCTAATAATAATATATGTGCATGTGTATGTCAGTACACCGCAATTACTCAAAGGATTTTGATGAAGTTACGTTTATAGATAGCCTATTACCGGTGATAGGATAATTTTAATTAGTGATAAAACCCCGAAATTAAGCGACTCGAAGCCGTAGTAACCTACAGTTACTAACCTAACCTAACCTAACAGGAATCTGCATTAGTTGATAAAAAACCAAATAAGCTACGTTCGCTATAAAAGAGCTATTAACCCTATATATGGTACACATATCACTTCGCGAAATGCGAGGGTATTTTTGAAAATTCCACCGAACACGGCCTCATAATCACATTACGGTATGGCAAGAGTTAAAATCATTTTATACCCGCACGTCTGGTGATAGGGTGATAGTAATTCGAGCGCGATTTTAAAAAGCATTTAGTTTACTAATTGATCCATTTATCCGATAGTTACGGGTCCTTAATTAAATACGAAAGTAACACTGCCTCTCTGTACCTTTCTCTTCTTTACGCTTAAACCAGTGAACCGATTTGCACGAAATTTTGTACAGAGATTGCTTGACAACCGAGAAAGGTCATTGGATAGTTTTAATTTCGAAAATCCCACAGGAACGGGAGATATACGCGAATGAAACCGTGGAGCACGGCTAGTGTGAATATAAAATATCTGTGTAGTCTATTGCGCTCTATCCAGTTTACTTAACACTGATTGCTTTTTCTGTAGAAGCAAGTCGGTGATAAGCCTTTTCTGCCCTACCAAGCTGAGTCACACTTTTTCACAATTCCACCTGAAATCGGGTGAACTCACGGTTGTAATACTTATCTCACCACTAGAACAAAGTGCTTAGCAACAAAACAATGATGCTGATTGATTATTTTGTACCAGCGAGCTAAACCGGCTTAGCGCTACTGTTGTATTCGTATCAGTGTAATACTAATGCATTTTGGTAAATCTCGTTAATTGTAGTTAGATTAGCAATGAAAGCGCTTAACACTATGCATAATTAGTGGTTCGCTCCGAGCTGGACCTCGCGTTATAATGGATAAATAAAAATCGCGTTGTAATTATCAATCAATCTATCATCGATCAATAATCATACTACCGAAAAACATTATTCAAGTTATCGTTGTTTCATACCTATCTCGACATACGTAGCTCTACTCTTGCCCGGTTCCTATAAATGACGGAACGTCATAGTATAATAGCTACAAATCGTTTTCATTAACGACAGGTTTTTATCAATCAATCGGAACAAAGTTTTGGTTGTTATGTTAATGCCACATTTATTATAGATACGCTATAGACTTACGCGTAGTAGGATATTGAACTCTCCGTAAGTAAAACGACTTATTTTTATAGGAATTGGGCATTTGAGACCACGCTTAGCTCGGTTAAATATATCATGCATGTATTAATTATTCAATTATCCTGTAAGACACTAAAATGTTACAAAATTCGTTGCGTAGTTTTTATGATCGAACCCATGTAAAAACAATACTTGTGTAATTAAAGTAAAATACTACGCGAAGTAATTTCTCAATGCGTTCCCAATGACAGAGTATTTAATTAAAAAATAATAACACTTAATTTAAATGTCAAATGTGCCTGTGTGATGTGAGTACCTATAATATCGTTTGTAAATACAGGTGTAAGCGTATGAACTGACAGATGCTGAAACCGATATTTTACTACTTTGTAAACACCTTATATACACATGTACAGAACGATATAAGCAGACATAATTGTTACATTTAATACAGACTAGTGGTCGCCAAGTAGTCGAATTTGAATTTCATGGTAAATTAAAATGAAAAACAAAAGAAACAATTTGACCACAGAGAATGTTTTCCCGTTCAAATACTTGTGTATGTGTGTGTGAAATGCGAATGTTTTATTTATTGATTTAATGTACTTTATAAGCATTATTATTGAAAAATATTAGCGTTCTGCACTTCTCCTCCACATAAACTATAAGTGTGCCAAATTTTATGCTCCTGCGTCCGCGCAAATCTCTTAAAAAGGGGTGCAAAGTTTTTGCATCACGTATTTATTTAATACAGATAAGATAGACAGTATGGCGTCACGTGCCACGCTGATTCGTTTACGAGTGCATGTGTGCGTGCGTGCATACGTGTGCACTGTATTGGTGGAGCGAGGTCATCAGAGCTTTTAATGGGCCTGTAATAGTGTTTCATCCAATTTTAGTACATTTTTATTCACGTGTCCCTCTCCCTACACAATCATAAGCATTTTATCGTTTTGTATTTTTTTCTAGATTATTGATTTATTTATTATATATTGGCACAACCAACAGCGTATAGGCTTAACAATTTTAATATGAACTATATAAAACAATACATGTTTCCTAGCGTACTTGCTAATAATAGGTGTTTATAGAAACACCAACAATAGATGTACAATACATTTAAAGAAAGGAAATAATACATTTACAGTTTGTGGTGGGTACATGTATCAATTACAGCCTTTATTACCTGCCTCTGTTTGCCTTTATTACGCTTTTCTTAGATGTTGCACGGATACGTTGAAAATTATTTTTAAGATCATACCCATACAGATTTGAATTCGTTAACAATAAATTAAAAATACTGTTCTGCAGGAAAAATAATAAATGAATAACTAATTTTAAATGCCGCGCTGGAAAACTAAACATTGAAGCGAGTTAAACTAATTATGAAATTTTATTATATCTAGGGAAACTTTCATTCCAAATACATGTAGTAATTTAACTAAAATGCTATGAGGTCTAATATTTACTTCTAATATTTTTTTGTAATGTAATACCGACATTGCAATTATACTATACACTACAATATATATTATTCTGGTAATCCTACAGATATTATAAATGCGAAAGTTTTTGACGATGTACGTATATATGTTTGTTAGTCTTTTACGCAAAAACTACTTAACCGATTGTGATGAAACTTGGTATACTTATAGGCAAGGGTTCAGACTAACATATAGCTTACTTTTCATCCCGGAGATGCCCCATGATCAAAAGTTACGCAGTGGAAACCGCGGGGCGTAGCTAGTACAGCTATAATAGCGTAGAATATTTTAGCATCACGTTCAAATAATTCTCATTTTTGTGATTTATTTTGTATATCATGATAGAGAATTTATAGATAAAATACATTATATTAAACTAGATCTCGTTCGGAATCTTCCGCCCTTTATATTCATTCCTAGAGATCGTAGGCGTCTCTCTGTTCAGACGGCTCGGCTGGCTAAATTTAAATTTAATGCGCTTTAATAAAATAAAATGCCCTGCGAAGGAACAAAAATACCTTTGTACTTTACGACCATTATCTATACACATTTTAGTGGTATTTTACAGAGTTATTTAATGTATGAAATGTTAATTAATGTATGAAATCAAGAGATCGCTCTTCATACGACAAAAATATATCCCAATTTGATTATTAGCTATTCAATTTACCATTTATAAAAGCAAAGGATTCTTGATCAATACAATCATAAAATAACGAGTTGTATTAATTAATTTGTAAACTTTGCCCTTGTTAAAAGTTACCCATCTAAAAGCCGGGAAAATGCGAAAAAAAAAATAGTAATTACTAGAGCGCCGAATATTTATTTGGTATTCAGGATTTAGCGTGTTCATTCATCATCTTTTCACTATTCGTATTCAGCCAAATATATTTGGTTACAATATTTATATTTTCTTAAATAATTATAAAATAACAAGCGTTCAATTTTGAACGTGTATAAGCAACAAAACAATGAAAATATGAAAAACCGAATAGCTAATATCCGGTTCGGTAAAATTTTGTGCACCGAATAGTAATTATAATAACGATAGAAAGATGAGAATAAGTAACGCGAACAATTTGGTTTATTGTGTCCAATATTAAGTTTCAAAGAAAAATGGCAAATTTTAATAATTTATTGAAACATCTAAACAAAGTATATGTAGTGTTGAATTAAAGACTTTTTTACACTATTTCCATTTTATTAGTAAACTTTATTCAATTACAAACGGATTCAAAAATTAATCATCATCAATTTTCGAAACCGGTTATAATTGAAAGAATAAACAGTGGAAATAGTGTAGTAAAGCCTTTAATTCAATACTTAAAATGCATTTCCATCTAGAATTCACAATACAATCTATCAAGTATAGAATTATATGTTAGTAGGGAACTAAATCCTTGCTTTACGCAGGTGCACAACAATTTCCTATAAAATAATAACCTTTAAGCAAGCGCACATAAGTGCCTTTCATACGTGTGTGCCACCGGACTGCCTTAATCCACTTCTGTGACACCTATCACGACATGTATGCACTAGATTTTTTTCATCTTTTCCTTATATACAGGGTGGAATTTTGTAAAATATTGAAGAAAAAATTACGAAAATTTTTATAAACGTTTGAATGCAGTTTTCTTTCTTTTCCTAAATAAAGCAATGTTCTCTTTCAGTGATTTTTTCTGTCTATATTGTTAAGGGTATTTTCCCTTCAGCCGGCTTTACAATATTCCACCTTGTTAATTATTATTAGTAAAGCTATTCACCATGCATCATTGATTGACTGATTGGCCTAGGGAAGTTGCAGCATTGCATTGTGTTAATTATTTAAATGTAGTTATATATAGTTGGACGTACTTGGACAAAATTCGCTTTTGTTACAATTTAATTTATTAAACTTCAAAATTAATCGTGAAAAATACTTTCTGGGAGTTTAAAAATTTTGCTAAATAAGTAATTGGGTTATAATATTTAATTTAAAGAGAGTCTAAATAAGTATAGACAAAACAAATAAACATATTATTAAAATGCGAAAGTTTTTGAGTATTTATGGATCTATGTTTATTTTTCTTTCACGTAAAAACTACAGGACCGATTGTGATGAAACTTGGTATACTCATAGAATAGAATAGAATAGAATAGAAAATATTTTTATTCATGTAAACTTTTTACAAAGTACTTATGAATAGTCATTTTTTAAGTTACCACCGGTTCGGAAAGTCGCTTCTATCGAGAAGA
>LQNK01001924.1:0-31235 GCA_001586405.1 Phoebis sennae | reverse complement strand
TTAATAGAATTTCATAAATTTTAAAGTATATCAAAAAACATCTACATACATTTATTAAAATTATTACTAAAGTTAACTATTTTCTATATAATTTACAAAAAAATAAATAAAAAACCGGTCAAGTGCGAGTCGTACACATGCACGAAGGTATCGTATAGAGGGACTATTTTTAGTACTTATTGACAGGGCGGACTGGAAAATACATAATTTGTGAAAATTTCAACTTTCTAGCATCACGGTTTATGAGATACACTGTAATGACAGACAGGCATACAGACTACAGACAGCTGAGACTTACACCCGTTTTCAAACAATACTATGGTGTTTTGTCACATGTCGTATAAATTAAGTCTCATTGTTGATGATGATTCAAAGGTTTATCTTATCATTTGAAACGCAATGAGAAATTTCTTATTTCGCATAATTACTTACTCACACAAGAATTGTTTACATTTTAGCTACGGAACCCTAAAAACGCTATCTTCATGATATAATAAGTGTACATTTCCATTTGCCAATTTGTACATACTTAATTGCTCCATTATGAATGCATTGTAACGAACGGAACTGATAAAATGTAAGTAGCTAATGGGTAACAAAAAGTGATCAATGATGAATACTTTTTATATACTCCTCAAGTATTATGTAAATCTTGTATTTCACAATTTGTTTCATTGCGTCTATATCTACAACAAATTACGTAATTATTTTTTTGATTTAACGATATGTGAGCCATCGTATAATTAGTTGTTGTAAGACGCTCATAGGTCACACTTATGAAAGACCTCCGAATCGGTCCGAAGCTGTCGGTCGACACTGAGTTAAAAAGCAGTGAGTATAAACCGTCCTAATACAACTTTTGATGTAATACTCTTATATTATAGCAGACAGATGGGGCATACGGTTCACCTGATGTTAAGTGACTGACCGCAGCTCATAAACATCTACAACATTAAATATGAATTGCCAGTTTAAAGGGAGGGGAAGAGGATTGGGAGAGGAGACAAAAAAGGAGAGGGGAGGAATGGGATGGGAATGCAGACCTCCTCTTTGCTAGGGAGATGGTAATTTCACCAGTGCGAGCTTGGTTCAATCGTGCAATGCTTGGCTCCCTCTCTTTTATTGCTGAAGATGTTATGCAGCAAAATTACCCTCTGTCACCTCACGAAAAAATACAATTCTAATCTTAAAATAATGCTTTTTAAATTATTTTCTTAATCGTCTTCCTATGTTTGGATAAGTATCGAATTAGACTGTTTGCATTTTAATAAAATATTTATTTTATTCACACTTTTGTCATGATAAAGAGAAAAAGATAAAACGAACTAAATTGTCGACAAGTTGTTTGCTGTTCAAATATATTAAGTTTAGGATGTCTGTTTATTCAGACCGACGCGGATTTAGGCCGGCCACACACATGCTGAATTTTCAGGATCTGAATTAAGATTCTTAATTTAGATAGGCCAGTATACCATACAATATCGGCTTGCTCCACACACATCCTGATTTTTTCAGATTCTGAATTTCATAGATCGACCTGTAAGGATCTGAAAGCAGATCCTGAATTCAGAGAGACATTCAGCATGTGTTAGACCGGCCTTAGGTCTCAAATAAACTTATTACATTGATTAATGTTGTTTATCAAAGTTGTAGATATGTAGCCTACCCTCATACTATACCTCACACTACCCAAATCGAGACTGGATCGGGTTCGGTTGGAAACCCGAGTAGGGCCAAAAAATGTCATTGGAATTTGTCTAACAAAAAACACAGTAACTGTTAGAATGCATATGATGTAACATGATTTACATTTTGATTATTTTGCCTTGTTATTGTAAATTGCAAACATAATCGACAATTTCTATCAATGAATTTATTTAAATACTTTTAAAATTAAACTTTGGAAATAGAATTTTTTCTTTATATTGCAGTTATCATGTATCCTTTTTTTAATTTAACTAAAAATTCTCGTGCGTTTTCTAGAAGGAACAAAAAGAAAATAATGTTTTTTTACGAATAATAGATATTTACATTTAAACGATATTTCGCGCTCACTTGATATGAAAAAAAAACATGTTGGCATACCTACTTCATACTAATAATAAATGAGAATGTTTGTATTCTGTATTTCAAATACTAATATTGGATTTTAATAAAATATTATATACAGTATTCAACGCTAATGAATACAGTCATAGTAAAGAATTTCCAACAATTATCACAGGTGAATAAGCACAAAATAAATAACATTTTTTGCTCAGTGCTGAGTGAAGTGGGTATTATTGAATCGTTTTTAAACCACTTGTGTGTAATGAGGCATATTCTAAGATATTCATAGTTTAAAGACGTGATACTAGCGTGCTTAGGATTAGAATTGGCGTCAATTAACACCAAAGTATTGAATTAAATACTTTTTTGCACTATTTCCACTATTTATTTTAAAACCAGTTGTAATTCGATAATGTTTTAAAATAAATAGTGGAAATAGTGTAAAAAAATGAAAAGTCTTCAACTAGCATACCGACCGTTAATAGCGCCGGTCCTTTATAATAATTTAATTTATCAAGGGGCTCATAAGTATCACACTTAAAAACAATTTATGATGGACATAATTTTCGCGGTAGTTTTGTAAACACAACCACTGAAACGTCCCTAACTTATACTTGATCATTGAGCATATTCAAAAGGCTATAGAAAGTTCATATCACGTCAAAACTCAAAACATAAATCAGAACAAGCCCGAAACTACGATACGATACAAAAGAATAAGTGTCAGTGTGAGTGACTAGGTCAAGCTCTCTCGGAGGCCATAGGACGACCGCTCTTATACGTTTTATAATAGAAATTAGTTCTGCTCAGTCCTAGCGATAACAACAAGGGTTGTCACACGTATGAAAATACTTAAAAAATAAATATATTTTTTAATTATAATTATTAAAATATAAGTACTCAAGTACGCGATGATTATTACTTGAAAATGTGAAACAGGAGTAGGTTTGTATGCGCAGTATATTGACATAGGTAATCAAAACTTTCATTTATACAAAGGAGAGTTTTCCACCGTTTTGTTGGACTTTAAAAAGTTGAAAAAGAAAAGAATAATGTTAGTAAGTGGTAACCGAGCATTACTTCGTCAATAATTGAAGCAAGCTTACACCAACACCCATAGTACTGTTTCATACGATATTTTGGTTGCTGGACGCCTGCATTTTTGTTTTATGTTATAGCGGGCAATCATTCCCTATTCCTCTCATTTCCTGCTATTCCTTCTATTACACTGGCAATGCAAAAGTCAAAGTCTCTATTTGCTTACCAAGTGAAAGATGCACCAGTGACATTATTCTTTCTAGTGTTTATGTGTTGCAGTCACTTAAGATCACGTGAACCGAAAGGTGGTAACCCTAGCCATGACGCATTCTTAGCGCGTACATATGAGGGCGTTAATGTGAATAATTGCAATTTTAATGCCAAGTGTAAGCTGATATCATGCGGAAAATACTACTACTAAATCCTTGAGGTAATCCTTGCAAGTGCAAGGTGTAAGTACACCTGGAATTTCTGGAATACAGCTACAATTTGAAAAGGTATTAGTGACGACATAAGAAGCTTAATGCGGGCTGAGATATAAAATTAATATGGATATATTATATACTCGTAAATCCAAAATTGTAGTGAACCCTTTGAGTATAAAAAAGGATTATGTTATATATTTATGAAAAAGAAAAAAAATTAATAACGATCAATGTAGTCAAAAAAGTAATTATAACATGGTACAATATTTTTAATATCAAAGCCAATATTTTACAATACACGGCTTATCAAAAAGGCCTTTATTTGCAAAAAACGGCCAAGTGCGAGTCGAACTCACGCACAACGTCCTTATTATTTAATATTTTTTATTTTTAGTATTTGTTGTTATAGCGGCAACGAAAATACATAACGTACAGAAGAGCCCGATGTCAGACATACAGAACCGGACGCTTTGTAAGAGTCCCGTTTTTACGTATACGTAACACTAGAAAGACTGAAAAAATGATAATTTCCTCAAAAACAGTAAAATCTTACTCTATAAAATCTAACAAACACATACAACATTTAATACCTCTATTTTTATTAACACGCCATTTCCTATACTCGCGGCCTTAGGTTCGCCAACTCTGCCTCGCAGACACGGCAAATATAAGTCACGACAAAAGATAATATTATCATGTAAATACACACGAGTACTTGACACTTTTTCTATTGAGCCTACAACGATCACACAGAACGACAGAACACCTCCATTTAACATAAAAATTCCAAATATATTATTACATACAGAGCGACAGAACACCTCCATTTAAACATAAAAAATCCAAATATATTATTACATACAGAGCGACAGAACACCTCCATTTAAACATAAAAGATCCAAATATATTGTTACTTTTGCCTATAAATGTAAAACAATGATTACATGTGTAATGTAATTGTCTATGTTTATAACTTGTAAACTTTGTTAAACAAAATTGACATTTTTAATATGCATAGCTTTTTTTGGTCTGAGTTTAATGCGTTCGCATATTTTTTATCTGTTTATGAAGAACCAAAAGTAGTTTTTTTTATTACCTATCCATATATTTTTGTTATTGAAATGCCCCATTATAATTTTCTTTTAAAACAGTAATGTCTTGTTGAAACTAAGTAATACTTACCTCTTACTAGATATTCTAAGTTTACTGAACATAAAATATATTTTTCTGAACCTTCATAACTTCCTCTATCTGCAGGTACCATATTATTCCCTCTATACGCTACATCCTGTATATTTAAAACAAAAATCTTAAACAGTAAACCTTATCTCTAGTGATACAAAAGGTGGGTATTATTACAAGATAATAAAATCCCTTTTATGAAAACAGTTTAAACTAAAATATAATCCGGGTCGTAAAAAAATGAGGACGAATGTAATAATCTGTAGTGTTTGATGTACAATATATACGGTAATAGTCATAACGGTGGTTCATACATTGTTTTAAGTATTAGCTATTGCTAAGACAATAGTTGAGATTTTAATCACCAGGCAAGCAAACGATACAACGATACTTGAGTTTCTTTGTCTTAACAATTTCAAATTAGGTATAAAGTTCAGATAAGAATTTCAAAAAAAAGAACAAACACACAAACACGCAATAAAGATATATATAAATAAATTATATTTGTTTTTTTTTCACGACTAAACATTATTTAATGAAAATCTAGTCCCAAACTAAGCGAAGCTTGTGCTATAGAGGCTAGATAACTGAAAGACATACTAACATCTTTTTTGTAAATACTATGTATAAGTTAACACCCAGGCAGTAGAAAATTACAGAGCCTATCACAATAATTATCTACTCGTGAGGATCGAACCCACACTCTCCGACGCAATAGAGCATTGCCACTTCCACTGCACCAATCGGGTTGCCATTGGGGTGTTCTTTTATAAATTGATATATTATTTAACAATAATGCTTTAAGTACATTTTGTATAGGTCTTGTAACGCTATTTCATAGGCACTGTGGAATTGCAAAACAAGGATTGAACTTATCACGTGAAACGCGAATTTTTTCCCGTGACTCTGAATGTAAACATATAAAAATAAAGATCTTAAAAAATGTACTCATACTATTTACAAGCAACAAACTACGTAAAATTTTTAAAAAAGGTCAAGAACGCTTTCCCCAGAACTCAATTTGTTTAAGAAAGAACTGCTTAATAATAAAAAATATTTTTTTTAATATATAATCTTTTAAAATGAAAAATTTACTTTTTTTTTACTTTGTAATACTTGAATATCGTATATTAATTATTAAGATTAAACCATAAGTTGTCAAATATGTAACTCATTGATACGAACAATAAAGCTTCAGTAATAGAAAATTAATTAAGTGTTAAATAGTGGGTCTTTAGGAAAATTAATGTATTATTGATTTTTACTGAATTACACGTTTAAGCATCAAAAGTTTTTAAATTCCTCAATCGCGTAACAGATATATAAAGTCCCCTCTACACATCGGCGCATCATCAGATGTCCGCGTGTGCATCTGTTATGTGTGATCTAGTACAAATATTAAAATAGTTTAACTTGCATTAATAACAACCTAACATTGAATTGGGGCACACAAATAGAATGTTTTTATTAACATCTCGGGCTAAAGATAGATAATAAATGACGCCTCATTGAAGCTCATTGGTTGGAATGGCGCATCTATTGATTCCCACATCTCCAGTGGGTTTAGATGCATTTACGGCCGTTTTCAATATTTCAGATTTGCCTGACTTTAGTAAGCAAAACAAGTGATAGATAATCACTTGTTTTGCTTACTAAAGTCAGGCAAATCTATCTATTTGCACTTACTTTAATTTCAATACGCTGTCGACGGATAGACTTTGCTATGACTTGTGACAATCGAAATCAAATGTCGTTTAATCTGAGATTACAAGTAAGCATTAATTTAATAACAATAAACGAAAAAATTTTACCAACAAACATTTTTGCTGTCAGAACGCTCTTAGAATGTTCAATTTTATGAAGGTTTTGAAATATACTACAAATAATATAAAAATCATTTTTATTCTCTAGAATTTATATTCGGATGTTGAATCTTTTGGACGTAAGTAAATCAAAACCAACTCTAATTTGCATTGTTTTTTTTTACATTTCACTTAATGTTGTTTTAATATTTGGCATAATCACTCGGTAACTAGTGAAAGCATTCTGTATTGGAATTTAAAATTTAAATCAAAAAGGCTCTTCGAGGTCGGCGTCAATAAATAAAAAAAAGAAGTCTATATAAGGAACCTACTTCAGGTTACGAAAATAGAACATAATGTATGCGTTTCTTTTATTTATTGGAATTAGTAGTGATTTGTTTATAAATGAGCTGTTAAACAATAAATGATTGAAAAAAATAACTTTCCTTTGTTTATACTCTACACAAAACAAGTTTATCAAGTTTTTTCATTTTTTTATTTAATTTATTAATGACAATGAATGCCAGTTCTTCAGCCACAATCTTATATTAATACACAACATATTAATTTATCATAAGACTTACATCAAAACAAAAGGAAAAATTTAATTAACGAGTGATTATAATCAACCAATCGGAACCAAGTTTAAGCTAGGTTATGTTATCAGTTAGTTAAGTTAACGCCGCGTTTATTATACATACGCTTTAGACTTAAGCCTAATAGAATATTGTAGTGTCCGTTAGTAAAACGAGTAGTTTTATTTTTAAAGGAACTGGGCATTAGTCTATAGGATATTTTCTTACTGCAGGTCTTTACGTATCACAAAAATAATAGAAGACTTTAACTATACTGCGTATTGTGAATCAATTTTGAAATTATATTTATTATTATATATTGCCGAAAAAATGTATAAGGTAATAAAATGTTGTAATATTGACAACAATAAATTTAAACTTTACAATAGTGTCATAAATATTTAATTAAATGCGAATTACGGCAAGGCTCAGGTATATAGGTTAATTAATAACGAAGGTGTTCTAGTTGAGTGACCTCTCGCATATAAGGATAAACGATCCACGGAATTTATCCTAGTCTCTATACATTTTAATGAGAGATAAAAAGTTATCGCGCTCTTGAACTACAACCGTCTATGATACTCTAGCTTCCGCCCGTGGCTCCTTCTGTTTGTAAATAAAACATATTGACTATATTCACATTAACTATGTATTAGACAAATTTTGACAAATCCGTCTTACTTAGAGAATTGAAAAAGAATCACAAAAATAACAATAGATATTATTTAAGACGCTCGCTAAGTGCTCAATATATTTTTTTAAATTTTGTGGTTAGGGATCAAGAGCTTTCAACTTTTAATAGATCTGTGTTTTAATTCCTTTTTTTTTGTTAACAAGAGAAATAATGAAATAGTAATTTAACACATTCCTCAAATGTTATAAGTCCAATTTATATTAAATAGATAAATTTCAGAACTTAAATTGCAAAGTGAACGCTATAGTAATAAATAAAATCAATATAAAAAAAAAAACAAAAATCGCAATGCATATAAAATACAGAAAGTTCAAGTTCACTCCATAATAAACGAAGTATTATTCAATCGATACACAATCATTAAACTAGGGCTAACATCACCGAGAATTAAAACCGATTCGCACATAAAATCGATATTCAGAATTCCGATCGGGCATCGCCAGGGCCGCGTCAGAGGTGACTCCGAACATCCTCAACTTGTGATATGCAGAACATCCCATGAATAATTGTCAAAAGTAAAAATCAACGAAGGTGTTTTGTATAGTAAATACGTGGCGAAAATTAAACGAGGCGGAAAATGTTTCAAACGTTCGCCGATTTTATACAACGCCAAGTCCTTGAGAGCAAAAGTGCGAGAAACGACAGTTTTAAATTTAAATATTTGATTTTATAAAATGATCTATAGTAATACTTAAGAGCGGACTTTAATTGTTTGTTAAAACGCGCTAATCGAAAAAAACTGTATTGAAAAATGTAATATTTTCATAAGAAAAACTATCTACATTTTGTGATTCTACATATTAACAATAAAGTGTTATAAATAAATATCTACTTAATAATAATAATATAGATACTACGTGAGTGATTCCACTAGAAAATTGAATAAGCTAATTAAACAACAATTTAAGTAGTAGTATGTACAATATTTAATAAGGATAAAGGTAAATAAACGCTCTATTATATAATTATAGCACCTGCGCGGTTTGAGCCATGTGAACTGATATAAAATGCATTTAATGCCGACAATCCGCCGGAAATACGATTAAGACGTTTTCTGATCTACGCAGATTGATCAAGTTTATGGATAAAATGGATTATTTTTTGGTTTATAATAAGAAAAAAAGATAAACCAGCCATATATAAATGAAGTAACCTTAATGAAAACAAAAAAAAGTGCTATGGAAAATTAGCGCCTTGCTTAACTATTTATAAATTTAATTCTGTACAGGTAAAAATTTTTTAAAGAAACAAATAAAGCAAATAATAAATAATAACGCAATTTTAATTTTTCATTTGAACATTAGATTGAAAAAATGTTGTGGAAAATGCTTATAAACTTAAAAAATCATTTGTATGTTTTGTGTCTTAAACTCTTCAATACAAATACAAAAACGGAAGGTGAAATTTCTTCCTTACTTATTCCCGTTCTTTGAGTATTTTAATTAAACTGTCAAAATTAACTGTAAGATAAATTACAGACGAAATTTGCGTACAATTCTAAATTGCATTGCTTAGAAGCACAAATGTCACATTTACCGAACGTTGAACGCTACCGAACAGATAAACTTAAAGTGACGTAAAAACTGGGCATTAGTTACATAAATATTGGTCAAAATAAAAATTTTGATCACAATAAACACCTTTAATTATACAATTAATACGCGTTTTTTAAGAGATGAAACCACATGTTTAAATGATGTCACAAATGTTATACAAATGGTAAATCTGATAAGCTATAATAGATTTTGTAACGGACAAAATCAGTACAAAAATATCTATTATATTTAATTTTAGGCGCAAAAAACTCTACGTACTTATGTCAGTGAGTGATGATTATCTCACTACGTTTTGTTTTTGTTTCGTTTTTTATAAGTATATTTTTAGGTTTTTATTCAACATGATGGAAGCGGTTCAGACATGTTCGGTCTAAAATTGTGACCGATTATTAGTTAGTAATATGTTTGCTTTTTTATCTTGCATAATTACTATACAAATATACTAAAGTAGAAATTTTATCAAATTCCTTTTTCTTTCGTCATTTTTTTAGCTTCGCATTGAACTTGAATTCTCAAGTATTCATTTAGCATATTAGATAACATCGATATTTAATTTTATAACTTCTCGAGTGTTTACTATGAATTGGATTGAGGTTAGTTCACTGCTAATATAATTCTTACGTTTTACCTAGTATAATTATCACTATTTTCAAATCATCACACAATTTCACAAGTTTATCGACTCTCATTTGTTTACAAACTTTTTCACTTTTGTATATCCAATACACACTCTTCTTGCACTATATAAAACACACACACTATAAAACGAACTAAAATAACGAATCAATCGATAAAATAAAAACAACACCAATTCATTCAGTGAATAGTCTCAGCATCCAACAATTATTGTTTGTTACAACGTAAATTAAAATGTGTCCATACACATCACGAATTGATTTCCGATAGATTATTACTAGGGCATAATATCTGGGTTACATTTATGACAAATATTTAAAAAAAAAGGAAACAAAAACTGTAATATTCAAGGTAAACATTTCGCATAAAAAAACAAAACAAACAATAAAATTGATTTAAATTCTATGAATTAAAGTTATTTACGTACCTGAGGCGAGAAGCCCAGAAAGGATAGTTTTCGTCTACCGCTGCTCATGTTAAGCGTCACGCACGTCTACATCGGACGCCGGCTGCGCACCGACTGCGGCGGACTGGTGGTTAACCAGGCTTGTCAAACTAACAGCTGCGCCGGCGCAGCTCGCCGCGACCCTGCACTTACCTGTCGAGAATAAACAATGCTACAGGTATTATTTAACATTGTTACGCGTAAGGTCCTCGTTGTGATTTATGTAACTCTAATCATGCGTATAAATACATGTGTTTTTTGGTCCTTGCAAACAGGTTTTGTTAAAAATACACGAATTGATTATCTCCTCGTTTTTTTTGGGAAGTCGGTTAAAGTTTATTTTTTCAATTATGAATCTTTAAAATGTTATGTATAATATTGTGTCTAGTAGAATTGTGTGGATTAGAGTAATTGATGATAAGTCGAGTACTTTATTAATCTAAAGCTCGAGTGAACCATCTCTAGTCTCAACTAACTAGTTACAATCACTTTAACAATTTTCATATCTATATTACTTTCAAATGCCTACACGTGTTAAGTCTCAACGAGTGATTTTTTTTTTTGACTATTTGACCTGACGAATTTTGACACGCGATTTTTTATAGAGTCTTATTTGGCCAATACGGACTATTTCTATGAGAAAATAACATTTATGATTAGTGATTTACTTTTCAATTTCTTCATATTTTCTTACATTTTACACCTTTTCTGGAAGTGAAAGTCCACTTCCATATACATAGTAGAAAGATAGATAAGAAAGATCTTTCAATGTAAGTTTGTATTTTTGTAGTATATTTTTATGTTTTTTTAAGTGCAACAAATATTTGTGCAATATTTGTTGCTTTAATTTTTTTTAACTAAAATGTGTTTTCACCGAATAAAATTACGATATAGTTTTTTCAAGATTAACAATTCAGAGCACAAAGTATATAAATGACTCTACCATTAAAAAAATGGACGAATAATAACTATTTGCCCCGGAAAACAATTTTTATTTTATTTTTGAAATCCACTCAAAGTCGGTAGCATTACTTAGCAAGATTTTGCACCAAAAATATATACAATAATCGGTCCAGTATGTGTCAAAACATTACAAACATAAACACAAAAGCATTCACTTTTTATAATATTAGTATATGTAACTGTTTTTAAATAGCTTAAAAGCAAAAACGTGACCAGTATTTTATACATTCATGTTAATATATTCTATCCTTAATAACCTGCTATAAATATCCCGAGTAATACAGACGAGATTAAATTCATAATATTGGAAGTGCGCTCAAGCGTCACTTATTAGTTGATTCTCGATTACACTGCATGGAATATTGTCCTGACTACAGAATATAGAACCTTTTCCAAAATATTAAATTAAAAATCCAACATTCGAGCGTTTAAAAATTGTGAGGATTTAATGTTTCTTACACCCTATTTGAAAAAAAAAACAACTGCCCTACTAGTTGCTTTTTTCCTGGTCCTAAATTATTCATGTTTGATCTATTAACGAAAATAAATATTATTATTTTTTTGACCCTCAAATACCCGAAAAAATACAATTAAAAAATTTACCTATTTCTGAACGAGTGAAAATGTTAACCGGCCATTTTGCTATGCATTTTATTGTAAACAAACATTTAACTAGCAAAGTCGACACACAGAATGAAATTTTGAAATGAGCTCTAAAGATCAAAACCTAAACTATGGCCCGACTTTGGCGAACATCTTATTTCTCTCACTCTTGATGAACGTCGTGACCGTCTTGTAGAGTGCCTGTTGGATGATGATTTCTCGCCACTTCTATTATGTCTTAGAGTGACAGCGATCACTCTGGTACACTCATTCACTAGACTGCCCACCGCAGAGTTGATCTGATAGTATGGGTAGTGGGTACCCTTTCTCACGATCTATTGCCATTTTCCATCCAATTTACCCTGGACGACAAGGGGTTCTATGGCATTGTTACTTCTCCTTGAAACGTGACCGAAGCCGATTTCTTTCATTTCCATTTTGTGGTTGCAGTTTCGCTAACAACTAATCAATAATTTTATTTCAACATCAATTACTTCAGTATCTTCTTAGTTTCAACTTATTATACGCATTTTAAAGAATGAAAGTTAATTTAATTTAAAATTAATTTGAATCCTGTAAAAATCAAATTTCGAGATTTGATTCGAGAAATAATTTGAAGATTCATATAATAAAAATCGCGCAATATCCCAAGTTAAAATAAAAGCGTGTTTACTGTCATTTGAATATCCATTCATTATCGCTGTGACATGAATGAGCTGCGCACGCGCATATGTGATTCATTCATGATTATCAACTGCACGAATTTTGTGCGTTTATAACTTTTCAGCTAGCCGTGTAACGTTTTAACGTTACACGTTATAATAATATAAAATTTATCTTATTTTTAACCTTTTTATCAATAATATTTATCAATATATAATCTGTTCAAACTCATTTTTTAGTCTATGCAATATCGATTTTTAAACGGTTGTCAAAATGTCATTTCAAACGTCATTCATACTAGATGATCTGTGGTTCCTCCATACCGGCCAGCTGGGGTATATAAGGTCGAGCGCGTATGCGCCGGGTCCTTCTTTTTAATTAGAAAAATCCTTGCAAGTGGACACCGAATTATTATATATATATATCTGCCACGAGTACAGTGTTACAGTCAATTGTAATTAATTTAAATTATTTAACACTTATTTGTGTTCATATAACCCCACTGGGGTGTCACGCTACGGTTAAGCATCTTCAACGCTACGGCTACATTTTCAACGCTTCGGTTGAAACATTTTTCACGCCACGGCTACATTTTTTACGCTTCGGCTGAAGAATTTTGCCACGCTACAGCTGCATCTTCCGGCTTACGGAACCGAGGGATATTTGCTACGTTTGGGAATCTCTGTTGAAGAGATTGTTCGTGTTCCTGCTGAAGGGACACGTTGGCATTCCTCGGGCAGAGCAGCTACACGTGGCCAACACACCACCAGGCCTTCGCATCCAGGCGCACCCTCCATCCTGCGCCACCCTTTAATTCAGGGGAGTAACGGCCCTATCTAGTAGCAATAGACCTAGGCACACCACGACCCTTATTCTTATTATTTTCTTAATATTTTTTTAATTGTATAAATTTAATTAAATTATTAAATTGTTGTTGACTATACGGTGAGTTTTTTTTATTTCACCCCACCGTAAACGTCACAGCCGTAATATTTAGAATCATTTAACGCAACGCCATCTAGTTCCAAACTAAGCAAAGCTACAAATCTCTACCACTGATACAGAAACACACAGCTCAGGTTTTTTCGTGTATCCTAATTAACTCCCGCATATTTAAAATCATCATTTTCACAATATGATAGATTTTAGTGTTGTAAATTGAACCCTTCACCATTCTAGACCAGGGGCAACCAACCCGCTTGACGCAGAGAATCAAGATGAGCGCCATGAGGCTGAGATTCCAGCATTGGGATTTTGGAAATAAAGATCCGCCCCCCTCCTCCCTGACGTGTCATTTCAAAGACGTTTAAGACTTATAAGGGCGCCATGACACCTATATCTTATCATGAAAATGAGCCAGGGCTTGATTGAATCAAAACAGATTGGGTAGCTCCCCGCTCGAAGCACCTTATAAATCAAATGCATAATGTTATTTTTTAGAGACGACGAACATTTAGACTTTAGAATTTATTATTTTTCAGGCGCCTTTTATCATATATGAACTAATAAATACTTATATATTTCATTTCATATTGCACAGTGTTGAAATCATAAACAAGCCAGGGCAGTGGCAAATTCTATACTCACTAGAAAGTAAAAATTATAGCTTTTGAAAGAAAGAGTGTGTGTCCGAACACCCACACTCACTTTCTTTCTGACTGTGCTGTGGTTTTATATTATTATCCGGCTCTTTATTCCACGGACTCTATAACACTAGGTAATTTAACTATAAGCCACTGTCTGAAGTTCAATAAAACATTGTAATAATTATATTATTAACATTATCATTTGTGCAAATATTTTTCACATCTTCAAATAATTTGTACCTGACCAAGGTTGACACAATGTGTGTTCAAAATTACAGCTTAAATAACAATCGTAAAACAATGGTAGAAAGAGAAAATGAAAAGGAGCTTAAATAAATAACCTAGTATTCTTTTAAGGGTGGGCATACACAGGTCGGCATAACAATCTTCAAATTATTTCTTTGTATAGAAAATGCGATCCGTACGACGCTTGCCAGTGGACGCACTTGTATGAGATTCTATACAAATAATGTTACGATCAAATACAATGCGAATGGAAGCAATATGTGGACATAACATAAAAAGATATTAGTGAATAAGTTACAAGCTGTATTCCACGGTTGCATAGTGGCATAAAGCTGAATAAGCTAGTTTTTCTCATAGCTCCTATAAACAACGGATCGGCATAATAATTCATAGATATAGAAACCGGACATTACACTACGTATAAACATACAGACTTTTCTGTTGTATGTGCAGATAAAAGTAGAGTTATACAATTATGTCGATTGAAATGGCAGATGAGACTTTGAAATATTACAAGCAAAAATGTCCACCTGTCATGACATAAACATCCCTAACAAACTTAAAATTTTACGTAAAAGGCTGCACCGATGAAAAATTGAAAAGTAACTAGCAAAAATGTTCACCTGTCACGTAAACATCCCTAACAAACTTACATTTTACGTAAAATGCAGCGCCGAGCGCACATTCGATTACTAGCTGTAACTAATTCGATCCTTCTTCTACATTAGTTCCAATAAACATTGTATGCAACGTGAAATTTCAGTAGTTTAGCGGTAAACAAAACATTACCTACATTGAATAGTACAAAGATTCAATATTAAAAACGTAGACTTAATGATACAGTAATTTCTAACGCTTACAAAGCGGCTTACAAAAACACATTTTAGCTTATAGAATATCTACGTATTTTCCAATTTTCAACACAAAGGTGATCCATTTTCTAGCAGAGGTCAAAAAACAGTGGAAATTTTATAAAATCTCACAATACTCGTCTCTAATTTGCATTATAATGTATGAAAGACTGCCGTGAAACAGATATTTATCGATCTTTGTTAGACGCGTTTTAAATTACAAATAAGATACTTACAGAATGGATTATATATCTGATCTGGATATTTACATAACTTAAGAATAATTGTCGTACATATTCGCGAAATTCTGCTGTTATTGTGTTTTTGTTTTCTACATTAATATTATAAAGAGGAAAACTTTGTTGGTTATTTGTTTAATAGGCTCAAAAACGAATGGAACCGATTTTAAAAATTCTTTCACCGTTCGAAAGCTACATTATCCACGAGTAACTTAAGCTATATATCATTATGCTATAGGAGCGAAGCCGCGCGGAACAGCTAGTAAGTAATAAAAAGAGTTTTGCTGTGATAATATGGGAAACTTACATCATGGTTCATGTGTCCTATCAACTTTTATCGCAAATTATTGT
Source organism: Phoebis sennae (assembly GCA_001586405.1). NCBI lineage: Eukaryota > Metazoa > Arthropoda > Insecta > Lepidoptera > Pieridae > Phoebis > Phoebis sennae. Next base: position 15,331 of record LQNK01001924.1, on the reverse strand, counting down.
ATTAGCTAAACTTAATTATAACCGTAGCGCATACGTATTCCTATAAAGGTTTAATGTACGTTTGGAACTCTTTCATGCAAAAACTACTTAACCGATTTGGATGAAACTAAATAGGCTATTTTTTTTTATTTTAATGTTTTCAATTTGGGCATTACATTCTTATTTAAATAAAAATCAATTGCTGTCCGTTAATGACAATGAAGTCCAGAGAAGGTTTAAACGGTGAGAAAATAGGAAGAAGTTACGAATAGAATAATAAAACCACAATTATATTTTTCCATACAAATAGTTCATGTCTGTGCCAAGTTATTCGTTTCTGAAGCTATGAAATTATGTGTATATCATTCTTCCATTATAGATACATAAGAATAAAAGAATTATCATTATAATTTTCAAAGCAAACGGAAAAACAATTAAAAAGGTTTAATTGAATGATAATTATAGATTTATGCAAAAATGCAAAAAATATTGTGTAATATCATTTACGTTGAAGACTAAGTATTCCATTTAATTGTTCGACCACTTCAATATATTTATTACATTATGTCAATTTCCCATCATTAATCCTCTGACCTTTCCCTATCCTCTCTCCTTGAAGCCGGCAAGGCATCTGCGACACTTCACTGTTGTAGGAGTTCATTCTCTTAATATTAGGTAAACCGTATGCTCCACTTGCCCGCTGTTACAAAAAAAAATAAATAAAAAAAATGATTATTTTTTTCCATCTGAGTTACTGGGTAATGTACAATGTAAAAACGTGACTAGTCCTAAAATATATTTGAAGCCCGATATTTATATTAAATGGGCGGATATTATTATAAGAATCTAGCTTTTGCCCTGCGGTTTCACTCGTGTAGACTACAAAATTAGCGTAGTTGTCATAAAAATACATTTTAACTTTTTAAGTTCTTTTTTTAAACCCAATTTGCATTGCACATTTACTGAGTATCTATAATCTTTTATCCCTATTGAGATGAGGTAAGATCACTACATAGTATAAAACAAAGTCTAAATTAGTATAAAATAAAGTACTAATTTTTATATACAACGTTCACAGTTTCTCTGTAGTGTATTTAGTATCAGCATCCCGTGCGAAGCCGAGGCGTGTTGCTAGTACTTTATTATTTTTTTTTTAACTTTAGGATGCCAAAGATGTATCCCTTTCAATTAAAATCTAGTCTAGTATATAAGACTAATAAGTAATTTTAATCTAACATAAACTAACTACTGTAAATAAAACTAGCTAGTACTTTATAACTTAAAAAAACTCGTATAAATGATCCAATAAAAAAGATCAAATCTCAAACTATGGATTACAGCACGGCAGTTTTATATCTTATCAAGCCCTTAAACAATTACATAAGGAAGTACGATAAACTCTGTACATATAATTCGTGAATGTGGCAAAATCATTATAATTATAATTACGCTAATTAAACTGTTATCTAAATTACATCCGATAAATACTGAAGTGGTAGTAGTTGGGTGAATGCGCAGTTAATTTACAGTTTTCTTTCTCTTATAGTTTATACTTTGGAAATAAATAAAACCGGCCAAGTGCGAGTTGCGCACGTTGGGTTCCGTAGTCTATAGACGAAAATACCGTTTGTTGTATAGGAGTTTAAGCCGTACCCTTTTAAAATTTTCTTTATTTACATTTAATTATTTATTTTGAAATGACCTTTCAATGCAAATTCTGTATAAATTCTAAACATCTACTGTTACCGTTATTAATATTGGGCAAAAAAACACGCTTATTGTATGGGGCATCTTTTTATATAATATAATATAGTATTTGTTGTTATACCGACATGACAGCGGAAGACCATAATTTGTGAAGATTTCAGCTTTCTATCTATCTTTGAGATACAAGCCTTACACTTTAGATAGTCAGCGCAAGGTTTAGTAATAGTTTTTACCTTTTAGGTACGGAACCCTAAAAACATTTATTAAAGATTTTGTTGTATAAACTTTTCTTTTTAATGTTATACTCCGCAACTGCTGAACAAATTTACTTGCAATTTCGTTTAGAGGTAGGTTTTCAGCTAAATAAGGGGATAGGAGCTTTTATTGATCTATACACCCAAAATTGACCCCGAGTAGTTGTAGAATTTTATAAGAAAGATAACCCTTCGAAATAGGTAGATTAATACAAAAACTCCAGGAAAGAGGAATTGTAGCAATAACAATAAATCATGCTTAAAATATTTATTGTAGCTATTACTAAAGCTTGGTTAGAATAATTGAAATCTAACGCTATTTCATATGAAACCGCAATTAATTTTATCGGAAATTAACAAGCGACTTCAAAACAATAATGATAATTGATACGTTAGCTGTGTCTGTTAATTGTATTTCCAAATTTAAATAATAACTTACACCCATATTGACCATCAATACTATGAGTTCTGATGACACAAATAGGCCTCCGTAAACCTATTCAGAGACGATACTTGAGTGGCGGTTTGTCACTTGGCAGTTAAATTAAGTCTTATTATTTTTGAATTAAAGGCTTTAATATTTTGATTGTTTGTTATTCATTGTCGATGGATGGCGGATGCATTGGCAGATGTAAGTTAACTATTACTTCTCCACCTCCGCGGACGTCATCATATATCGTACGACATACGTATATATACATACAAATATCCTACTAGGCGTAAATCTAAAGCGCATCACCAAAACTTGGTTCCGATCGGTTGATTATAACCGCTCGTCAATGAAAACTATTCGTATCTGTTATACTACGACGTTCCGTCGTTTGTACCGGGCCTTATAGTACGTTAGTTCAATGTCAATAACTTAAAATTTAATTAGGAATTGCTGATTGAGGCGCTTTCACAAACAGTAGCGAAGCCCTTGTAGGTACTATATTATTATCTAATCAACATTATATCTGATAGAGTGCATCTGCATTCTTAGCACTTGAAAGATATGAATATATTTGGATAATTATAATGTATGCAAAACTTGTTGAGATATTGTAATCGATTGGGTAAAAACTCAAATATATAATATATAATCGATTTATAACTACATAATATTATAACATATACTTTGTATTCCCATCCCATGCTTGTACTTCCCAACCAAGACCTGGGACCATTTTTGGGTAGGTATTGGAGGCAAGCTGAAAACTTGTATGATGCTTCTCCTATTCTATCCCGACATGGAATTGCAGACCTGGCTTGTGAGTCAGTCACATCACGTGGAAACAAACAAACTGCTGTAACATAAAAAATATAGGATTGCGCCCGCTCGTTGTGTTAATCGCACATTATAACGATTAATTTGATGTAGATAAACACCAACATTCGTATTTTTATGACATACCACAATAACGTGAATATATGCTTTATTTTATTTAATTTGTTCACAATAAAGCATAGGTATTTCATAGGAAAAAAATGTTAGTTTGTTTTTTGAAACGCGCTAGTCTTCGAAACTATCGGATGAATTTGCAAAATACTTTCAGATTACGATAGGTTCATGAAGAATGCTATTGGCTAGCATTATGCAACGCGAGTGAAACATAATCTGATACGAGTAGTAAAAACATAAAAAAATGAATACCTTATCAGTATAATCCAACCGATGTAACATTGTGGCCACATTCATCTGACATTAGCGCTAATGTCCCATACAGATGATAAGACGCCCCCAAAACGCGAATACATCGCCACAAACACACAGTATATAGAAACACCCATCAATAAGTTATAATACGCTTTTATTAATTTTATTGTTTAAGCACTATTTTATACTGAAATTTTTCGACATCAAAACATTTTAAAAATTCCATTCTCAAAAACTGGCACACTTTAAGAACACTATAAAAAATGTAGCAGCGATATTTTTTTTCTTACAATGGTCCGCGTGTCACCGCACAAAGATTCATACTGTTAAATATTGTTTATTAATGTGACATTAATCCGCTGGATTAATAGACAGTGTCGAAGACCACGTGTTTACCCAGGTGGGGCGCGCCACCCTGAGCACCCCGGCTTCGTCACGCTCGGAGTGTAGCATTGAACTCGACCGCGAAACCAGCCAGTACATTCTTTACTTTATAAACATTGAATTTCAAGACATTTTTTGAATTTCGAATACATTTATTTTATTACGAAGATTTTTTTAATTTCCGAAGACATTTAGTTTTGAATAACATTATTTCAGTTGTGGTTCTGCCTTAATGATTATGGGGTTGATAAATCTTTTAAATTTTCGTTTGTTACATACAGGAGAATATTTATTGGAAGAAATATTAATTTTTTATACTTTTAATTTTTAAAGCTTACTACAATACTTTTAATTTTAAATTAAAACAAAATAATAAAGATTAATAATTAAAAAAAACGAATTGTCGGGGTTGTTAATAATGTTGTGCTAATTATTAAAAGGCCAATCTAAACTCTATCTTAACAATTTCTCATTGATAATTATGTAATTATACATCAGAAATAATCACAAGTTATATGGGTATATATGAAACAGGATCACAGGAAACATCATCATAGAATCGTATGTAGGTACACTTGATATGACAGATCTATAATTGTGTTATCAAACTACTCAGTTGTCTTCACCGAAACCTAATTAGTCGGAAGGTAATCCCGTCATAGACGTATGACATTATCTTGATCAAATTTCTAACATGGCGGCCCATCGCAACAGAGACTGGCCAATTAATGAAAAAAAGTAATGATTTCTTTGTATTCATTGTAGGTTAATGGAGTTGTATTTTTTAATATTTTTTTGTCCTCATTAATAATAGCTATTTGATATTGGACAAACGTTATGTATATACCTATGCATATGTTTGATATTCTGGAAAAGGTACATCAAGAATGCCCTTTATGTATAGTAAATAAATAAAAGAAATAAATTATTATGGTGGGTTGTCTAGCATTACGGCAATACGAGTGAGACCAGATTCGCACCGGGGAATCGGCGTGAAGCCGTATAGTAGATACTGCTTTTGTACGTAGTGGGAGAGTGTGAGTCCTAAATTGATTTTCCCATTCTTTCCTGCCCTATCTTAGTCCACTCCTTATCCCCTTGCCTTGTTTTAAGCTGGAAAGCCGCGATATCTTTTTTGTTTTTGTACTCAAGAACTACGGCCAAGATTAGGCAAAGACTCCACTTGTCTGCAGTTAAAAATGCGTTTATTACGCTACATATGTATGTTTGTTACGCTTCCAAGCAAAAAATACTGAACCGATTGTGATGAAACTTGGTATTCACATAGGTAAGAGCTAAGGATCCAGAATAACATATAGGCTAATTAATCTCTGAATTCCCAAGTTAAATACGCGGGTGAATCTGCGAGTTTTGTTCATCTCTATATAGAATATAGAGAGAGCTATTACTATGTTACGAGTAATGTATGGAATAGACTAATGTAGGTCTAGTGGTTGCATGTTTGACTTCAGATCGACGGGTCGATTCGAATCCCGGGTGGGGCCAAAAAAATGCGCCTGATCTCTCGCCGGTCGTGTCGGCCTGCCGTCCCATCGGATTATGAGAGTGAAGGAATAGAGAGTGCACTTGTATAGGCGCGTACACTTATGCACTCTGAGAAAATAATAAATATTAAAATTAACTTACATTTCCAAATGGATATTATGATTGTAATGTGTATTTAATTGCTTATGGCGTTGACCAAAAATCAAAATCCAAATTTCAATGAACTATGAAGTTTAAATGACTGAGCGCGCAAACTGACAAATAGGTACTTTTTATTTTTTATATAAGACATATTATGTCAGATCATTTTTATAAAGTTTAGGTTTTATGCTCTTAATTTAAGAAACTTGAATGAATGAAAAATTCATATGATATAAAATAGTTAAACAAATAACTAAACTAATGTTTTTCTTGTATATTTTTCAATTGTGTTTAGTATTCAATAAAAATATATAGATTTTTTTAATACGATGACACATTATCATGCAATTTTTTCACCATTTTGCCTCGTCCGTAAACCAAATTAAAAAGTCAATAACAACGTCTGAAATTGTAGATAATTAGATAATATATGACATAGATTATAATAATGACAGACTTTTTCACTGCTTTGAATACAAAGAAGAAAAAATAAGTCGATCTAAATAGCAATATATCTCCTTATTGTAAAGTACTACTAAAAAATGGTAGGTAATGTATAAAATATTATTTCATAAGTCTTGTCTTTTGTGTATAATTCGCATGAAAAACAAAGCCCATATTTTGCACGGTTATTCAATAGATAAATGGATTGGTCACACAAACAGAATAACAACTACGAGACTAACAACTTAAGAAAAAATAAGTCAGAAGATATTTTATTACTTTGTGATGAATTCGTGCTACGCCGTGTTATTTGCATTTTACGCTATTTTATACGAAAATTTTTAGTCAATACTAACCAGTTAGTAAAAGTTATCGTATTTGTAACCTTTGTTATAAATTATAATTACTCCTTATAACCATGCCGAAGTTATTCGCAAAAAATGAATAGTGTAAGAGCATAATCGAAGTACAATATACTTTATTTAGCACCACAAATACAAAATATAGGACATTTAAAGTTATAATTTAAAACAAAATTGAAGTGTGGGAGGCCCCCTTCTCGCTAAAGACCGATCTCTTCCAGGTAACCTTTCAGTCGGATTTTAAACACATGGTGGTCATGATAATAACAAAAGATATAAAATAATATATATTTGATATATGTACAACAAAATACTCAGTACAGATACTAAATATTAATTAGACTTGACAGAAATAGTATGAGAAGAGTAAAGTCTTTAACTAATTGAAGTACTTATTTTTGTAAATGGCAATTCAATTATGTAAAAATAAATAAAACCAATATAAGTTTAATGTTAATATTTATTATAGTCCTTAAGTGCTAAACACGCTCGGTTCCTCCTGCCACAGACTCCCGACCTCATTATAGGGTGACTGCAGTTCCGCCACCTCGGCAGAATCACTCTTCAATACCTGAAATGTATTTGTATGCTATAAGTTTGTTTATATACTTTATTAAGTTTTGAAAGCGTAATACGCTATTGTTAAAAATTAAGTGGAATTATGTGTATAGGAATTTTATTATTGTTTCGATACGTTCTACGAATTTAACTTGAATTTAAACGGCATTACGTGGAACGGTAGTACGACGTGGTACTTTATTTGCACCACAAATAAAACATTGGACTTTTAATATATATAGGCTCTAAAGGCGACCTTAACAATAAAGAGAACCGAATGGTTGCTTGTAAGAGATTGCTCCGGTCCGGTCCGATTCTAAGCACAACGTTCCTACCTGTTTCTCTCTTTTAGGGTTAGAAGGTCACCTGAAACAGTTTTGATGTTACAGGTGTTCATGGGCAACGGTAGTCAATTATCTTCAGGTGGACCACAGCTCTTTTGCATGCTCTGATATAAAATATATAAACCGGCAATTTACTGTAGTAAGCATTAGCTTTCTACAGTAAACTTTTCCTATCTGTAATCTTAACCAATGATGTATTTCCCTTAACAAAAAATTAATCTTTCTATTTACGTTCCACACAGAATACAAACATTAAAAAGGATAATAAGAGGTTTTTATTAATGTTACGTACACTCCTACGAGGTATGTGGCCATTTTTTCTGAATGCAAGAAGCGTGACCGGCCTATGCCTCCGCTCGAAAGGCTCGAAGTATCCCTGAAATAAAAGAAATCTGAAAAAAATGTTTACTCGACATTTTGATTGTATATTATTACTATCACCAATTTTTTTAAAGAATTTGAATAAACAAAAAAGTTAGTAGAATGAACAGTCCCATTAGAAATAAGAGTTCCGAATGGCTTCTTGAAATTGACTATTCATATAGTCTAGCATATAAATTGTTACACAAGTGTGTCCACTTCGTACAGAACACATTTTCTATTACAAATAAATAATCCGATGCATACAATACGAACCTGTGGACGTCTACCATTAATCTATACTAATATTATAAAGAGGAAAATTTTGTTGTAATGAATAGGCTCAAAAATTACGGGACCGATTTAAAAAATGGTTTCAGCTTTCGAAAGCTACAGTATCCACGAGTAACATAGGCTATATTTTATACGCTATATTCTAAAATAATTTCTAAAATTTTAAGTTAGTCTAACATAAACATACTTACATGGCCAGGAACACCACATTGAAAAAATTTACACAATATTACTTATACTTCTGGTAATAAACTCCGACAGTACGCAGATATTACGCTGATACTATTGACACAACCTGTAACCCCACTGTACAGGTTCACCTAGTGTGGGGGACAGTGCCTTGATATGGTACATGGCATAATATGCAATTTGCACTACACTTGGGATGTAATTAGTTATATTTAGCATCTAAGAAATTTGTAAACTTTATAATATGTACCATTCCTGAACCAATGTAATGTTAAATAAAGTTTATTTTATTATTATTATTATTTATTATATATGTAACATTATGCAACGGGAGCGAAGTTGCGCGGATCTTCTTTCCCTATTCGTTCCTTCTGATGTTGAATCAAAGGACTAATAAAGGACCTTTATGGATCAAGTATACATACTAAAAATACTTTTTTCATAATACCTTACTAAAATAAGGATCAGCACCGAATCCAAATGGTTTTGCGAGTCTGGTGAGGAGGTGCGGCGCCTTAAACGCTACATCGTGTATGTCGTGATCACCGACTAGCTGCGATTGCTGAAAAACAATTGTTTATAAAATATTAAAGAAAAGGGAGTCCTCTATAGTGAACTAGTTTGATATGTTATGGGAAAGACAGGTTATTTCTAAAATTCAACATCAATTAAACGGTTAAAAAGGTAAGATAACGAACTTATTGTAAAAGCTAACTTCTGGAACAATATATTTAAAAGTATAATAGGCAAGAGTGGGAGCAAGAGAGGTGAGCACTGTTTCGGTTGTCTAACTCGTAAAACTCTAACTCTAAGTTAACACGATAAAGTTAACCCAACCCTCCCCACGGGAAGCGACGTGAAGCATTATCTAACTATGTTTCATGTCGGCGGTAATTCTTCTCCTTTGCTGCAATATTCTCTCTCTATACCCACTTCTTCCTTAATACTGAGCGGCGACTGTTTCATGGACTGTTATAGACTAGAGCAGGGATTCCCAAATTGTGCGTCGCATCACCCTGGGGCTTCGCAGGAAGTATAGAGGGGCGTCGCTATGACTTCATTGCTTCCCCTCTCACCCATTGGCTTCGTCCCGATTATTTGTCCCCTTAATTCTATTTGAAAATAGAATTCACCCCCGCTGTCACTAGGGCGTCAAAACATATAACCTCACTCGTAAGTGCGTCGCGGATGGTTTGGTACTCCGTTGTCTGCTATGCTATAAAAAAGTAAGTAATTACCAAAGATGGAGGATGGTAAACCCACAGCGGCTTCATAACAGTGTCCTGTTTGGCGTCCCACGTGTCTGGTGTGGGGTGGTAGTCGTTCAGGGAGATCTTGTATGAAGCAGTCTGCGGGAGGGGTTCCTTTGTCGGCTCTTTTGTAGCTGTGAATATATAAAGTACAAAGGAAAAGGAATCTTTTCTTTGATTTTTGTAGAGACTTTTTATGGAGACGTTTTGACGTCTATACTTTTTGTTAGGGTTCGGGAGCATTTATAGATTACGAAAAAGTCAGACTGCATTATAATAAAAATAATATAGTACTGCATTTATGATATACTATATATCTATATGCACTGGACAAGCATTTAGGTTTATTGTCCAGACCTCTTCCCTTATTCCAATCACGCTTGGATGAAGGGAGGCCTTTGCCCAGCAGTAGAACACTTCAGGCTTCAAATAAATATGTACATGAATAATATGTCTACTCTAATCTAATTTCGTTTCTAATGTTTATTTAGTAGGTACTGACTATTCAAATCACATTTATATCTAAGTGATCACCGATCGAAGTACCCGCAACTACTATAATTTAATGGTCATAAAAACTCACTTTCTGACAAAAATGCGAAGTCAACTAAAACTAACAAAATTATAACAGAATTATACATTTTATAAGCCGACCTTCGACATGAACATTTGATGTAAAAATGGAAAGAAATCCGTCAACACATTCATACATACAACAATCGCCTTGTTCTAGGAAGCGATTGTTTGATTGTTACTCGATTGTGAGTGTAATTCATAACTTGTAGGAATCCAATCAATGGGGTAAGAGTAAGCGAGGCTCGATTGTCGGATTGTGGTAGTGAGTAACAAAATAATTTTGTTTTTCTCTGTATAACTTTTAATGATTTAATTTTAATGGTGTAATGTATATTAAATACCAGATTTTGTGCCTTTGCTGGCATTCAAAGTATGTAGCTCAAAAGGGATGAGGTAGAAATTTTTATACACAAGATGTTTAGTTGAAAGAAGACAAACACATCTGTGAAAACCGCATTAGAATCGGATCAGTAGTTGTCATGTGATGCGCTCACAAACGTTTTATTATATGTATAGATCCGGCTGAGCAAAATAGTTTTGTTAAATCCACGTTACATAGAAATCACATGTACTATGTTAAATGTCACTTTTCAAAACGATTTTTAGTGGAAAGTACCCCGATGTTTACTCTACATAGCGCTACATCGATGCAATTTTTGTAACTACATATTTTCAAAAATTGAAATTGTTTGGGGGTCAATGAAACCAACAACATGTAACATTTTTTTTATTTATTACTAGTCAATATTTTATATTTTTATCCTAATTATAAGATACTTAGAAAAGAACTTATTTTTAAGAGTTCAAAAATAAATTAATACTTTAAGAAAATAAATTATTTACCTATGAACACACTCGTACTTACACAATTATTAAAGTAAAGTCAACATAGCGTCCCAGAGCTGGGACTCTTTTTTAGGTAGAGTATTAGACCCTTTTATGGGCGAGCTGATAATTTATATGATGCCTCTATACACAAAAAACTACAAAATTTTAAAAATTACCTCAAATATATTATTTAAGAAAATAATATGTTTAAAAGTCCCCGGGGTTTAATTAGATACAGCCCCGCTACTCCTCAGCCAGGTCTACAGTTCCATATCGGGGTACAATAGGAGAGGCATCAGACAAGTTTTCAGCTTGCCTTAAACACCTAGCCAAAATGGACCTAGCTCTCGGAATCATATATGAGATTGCTCTCAATTCATAACAGGGAAAAAATATAACCGTTTATTTTGAATAATAAACATATTTTTATAGTTTACAATAAGATATAGTAACGTCTTCTGACACTAGATGGCGAGACTGAGCGGAAAGCCCCTTGCTCAAGCTCCAGATCTTATGTTCCTTCATGCTACCTATATAGCAAAATTGCTAATATACCTTTCCATAAGAAATATAAAATAGTATCGTCGTCTGACGTCTGATGGCGTTAGCTACAAGGATAACCTCAAATTTGGAATTTCTTCTTATCTAAGTTATAATCTATTCAGCCTCCAAAGGTCCAGCATCTGGTGTATACAGTTCTGCTGCTGGTATATCTATTCTGCGTCCACGAGCTCAACGTCTGACGTCACGCAAGGCGTCCTTTTACACGGCCTGTGCTGTTCCTCCAGCTCGCCTGGTGCGCACCGCCCGGCGACGCACATGCGACTGCGCGAAATGACTCCGTCCCCACAGCTCACAGAACACTCGCCCCACTTGCCCCATCGGCTCCAAATCTTGTGCCCCATCTTTAGGTCTCCATCGTTGCTGTCTGGAAAACGATAGATCGCTAAACCTAACCACAATAATATGTACTATACGTATTACCGTTTGACAAGATTGTGCTGAATTCAATTTGCTGAATGGAGAAATTGGATTATTTAGATTCAAGACAATAAAAAAGCCTTTATCGTTGAACAAAACTGTATTATTTGAAAACAGCTCGTTAAGGCTGTTTCTTAAAATAGAGATGATTAATAAATATTTCATTACGAAACGCATCTAGGCTTTCGGTGAAGCTATGAAATAATATTTATTTTTTGTATGTATATAATCTAAAACCCGATTCAAATATTGAACAAATTGAAATTTTGTACTTTGTGATGTTATAGGAGTTTAAGGCAAATGGTAAATGGTAAAATTAGTTTACCTGAAATACTTTCTTCGTAATCAACAAGCATCAATGAAGTGGTGGTTTTGTGCCGTTTTGGACTAAATCTTGTGACCCTTGGTTTTATTTTATTGTTTTCTTTAGCCACAAGATAGATTATCTCATCCGGTTTTAATACAGGTCGCTCTTCCAGCTGAAAATCGCTTTCATAACATGATATAAGAGGATATGTGAACAGTATTACGAATACTATATGCCAGAATTCCAGTTGCATTTAATTAAATTCAAAATTTGAGATTGATTACTTCGAAAGTTTGAACTAGAAAAATGTCAGTTTAATCATAGATAAGTAGCGATTTCGAGACAATGGTACACAGATAAATATTAATTTACAGTTAAGTTTATAATCGAGCAAGCTTGTTGCCTAGAAACCTAATATATTGGAAAAGAATTGCTGGGAAACAAAAGGAGACATCGCAGCTGATACTGACCCAAGACGAATATCTTGATTATTATTTTTTATTTTAGGGAGTATTTTTATTTCTAGGAAGAAGAATAATGAAAAAGGCCCAAGAAGTAAGTGCTGCCATCTATCATGAAAACGGAAAAGGTTTGTTGATGGTATGGGCTTCAGTCTTCATCACTACTTTCTAGATCAGGGGTTCCCAGCGTGGGGTAAGTCCTAGTTTCAAATAAGATTAAGGGGATAGAAATTGGAACGCATGGAAGTGGAAGCAATGAAATCCTCGAGACGCGCTTCAATACTTCCTGCGTCGCAGTTTGGGAACCTCTGTTCCACAATCTACACATTTGAAAAAGTGACATCTGCTGTTATATGCATAAACTATTTTGATTTACAAAGAATTAATAAAGAAATATATTTTGTAACATTATGCAGATGGTGATTCACCTATTTTAAACTATACCCATCGCTTATAGATTTTATCTACTTAATGCCATCTTGTATCGAATAGCAAACCCACGTAATTGCTTCATTGAAAATTTTACATTATTTGAAATAGTGCCATCTGTACTCATAAACAAGAACTAAAGTTTGGTTGAAAATTATACTTACAGAATATATTTTGTCAATTCTAAAACAGGTGGCGTTGATATGTAATAACTCCTAGTTTTGCTGTATACTTTAATAATTTAAAATCAACAGAACTAGGAAACTGAGTCGGGCGCATGTCCCAGGCGGTGCATTCCAAATTCGTGGTAGAGGAATGAACCGTTGTAAGAAGGATACACTTACTCCGTTTTTTTGCTGACATAATGATGAGAGCGGAAGGGGGGGCGCATATTTCAGTTACTGCCCCGTCTAAAGAAATATATATAGTGAATCAGGCAAGTTGAATAAATGAGTTCAATTTGGATGTGATTTGGTCACTTGCACTTGCCATAGGAAAATATTTTATCCCGGTCAGCATAAATGAAGGTAGTTGTAAAAATATTAACACGTATACTTGAATTAAAAAGTTTTATATTTGGATGCTTGTTACTAGGAGCGGATATAGGTCCCAAAAATTTAAATTCCTCTCCGTCCTCCGTCCGTCGAAAATACTTTATAAGGTCGTGGATAATATGGGCACATACTGTTCTCATTTGCTTGTTACTCAGTTACTTTAGAAAGGGATTTCCTTTTGCAATTATTATACTTCCCTGTTCCGACGTGTTAGTATGCGTGTGTTGCTATCGCATTCTACCCTTTGGTGTCGTAGACAGTAAATCTGCTGCAGAACATCTTCTGTAGTAAAAGAATGGGAGCCGAGCATTGCACGATTGGGACTAGCTCGCAACAGTATAATAACCACCCCCAGCAGAAGATCGGCGTAAAGAAGTATTGCACTGTGTTACGTATTACATATATGTATTCGTAGGGAACCCGTAGGCTTGTATTCCCCTCCCATTCCTCTCCCATTCCACTATACTCCTCTCCTAATTTCTCATCATTAATCAATCAATCTTCCCTTTTCTTTAAACCGGCAAGGCATCTGCGACACTGATGTTAGATATTCATGAGCTGCGGTCAGTCACTTAACATTAGGGTAACCGCATTCTCCGCATGCCTGCTGTAGGTTATAGCATAATTGTAAAGATGCGTGATACTAAACTCCGCGACAAACTATGGTCAAACAAAACTGCTTTAAAAGGATCAGGGGTAACTATATCGGAGTTCTTGACTAAGCCACGCCACGATGCATTTATGGCTGCTCGCCAGCGTTTCGGCATAGAAAAGTGCTGGACACAATACGGCTCTGTGTTCGTGATAGGCCCGGATGGCTCCCGCCACCGTGTTGTATGCATGGCAGATGTGGATGCTATCTCTGGTTCTCCTCCTGATGCTGTGGCTGCGTCTTCTCACGTTCCATGTGCTGATAACTTCAATGATCAGAAGACCATGTCAAGGCCAAAAAGACAAAACAAAGCCAAGTAGTTCTGTGTTTTACTAAGTTGTTTGTACACTTCTTGTAGGTAGCTACTTTATCCTCTATAATTACATCTATTTAGTACTTTATAATATATCTGGTCTATTATCCGCAAAAAAATTATTTAGATCTATTATATTTATCGATTATTGTAGGTAAAAGATAAACTACCTACTTTTGTTATGTTTTTGTATTGCTGTCAAGTGTCAACTATTTTTCTATCAAATGTCAAATACTAAACTGTCATATTGCGTCTTTCATTGGATATGGATACAAGTTCTTTTGAGTTGTAAAACTATATGTACTTTTTCTTTGGTAATATAAATTATACTTGTGTTTAAATTTATCAATATATTCATATCATCTGTATTTAGTATAAAGTAATATTATTATTGTTGATATACTTTCTTTGGTTTGTCTTTTGCCGACGCTGGCGGGTACAGGGTATTGCTGCCCTACTTAATATTTGTGTATTTATAAAACCTATTATAATTTTGTATTTATTTATTATATTCTATATTCTAATTTATTTATATTTATATATATAAAATTTATTATTTAATTTATTTTCTTTTGAACGTAATATTGTATTGTATATATATATAATGTTAAATTCTTCTAATAGTAATGAATCATTTACGTCTATAAGTTCAGTTGATAGTTTTCATAGTACTTCTTCCTCTCCTCTACATTCTATTCTTTCCTCCTTCTCGGATACACATAAACACTTCAATGTTGTACATATTAATGCACAAAGTATTTCGGCTCACTATCCCGATTTGCTAGCGTCTTTCGAGTCTAGAAACATCCATGCTATCCTCGT
>LQNK01000219.1:53829-68752 GCA_001586405.1 Phoebis sennae | reverse complement strand
CGTCGCGAGTGCTAGCCTGGATACTTCGTTTTACCACTCGTTTACAAAATAAACCTGCTTACTTAACAATACCGGAATTAAGAACATCAAAAAAATTATTAATTAAGCACGTACAATCTATGACTTTTGCGGATCACATCACTTATATCAAAAAACATAAGCAGCTTCATACAAAAAGTACCTTATTAAAATTAAATCCATTCATTGATGAAGAAGGAATATTAAGAGTTGGTGGACGGATTTCAAATGCAAGTATTCAAAATAACATGAAACATCCTGCAATTATACCACATTCCTGTCATTTCACAGACATGCTAATTGATCATGCCCATAAGATAACCTATCATGGAGATGCTCGCTTAACGCTGACTTGGTTACGTCAACAGTTTTGGATTATCGGTGGAAATAACGCCGTTAAGAAGAGAATAAGACAATGCACTGTTTGTAGACGACATAACCCATACAAGCATAAACAATTAATGGGAGACTTACCGGCAGCCAGAACAAATATGACTCGACCTTTCTATCATACGGGGGTCGATTTTACTGGATTCGTCGATATAAGGTCTCAAAAGGGGAGAGGGGTAAGGTGCACCAAAGGATATATCGCAGTTTTTGTGTGCATGGCAACCAAAGCCATACATCTAGAAGTTGTATCTGACCTTACCGCTTCAGCTTTCCTTTCCGCTCTTCGTAGATTCGCAGCCAGGCGGGGAACTCCTAGTCACATGTACAGTGACAATGGAACTAACTTCATAAAAGCAAATAGACTATTGCAAGAAGAGATATTACACCTTAAATCAATAATAGACGACCAGTTCTATACTGAAATAACAAACATGCAGATTGAATGGCATTTCAACGCTCCCTCGTGGCCAAGTGCAGGCGGTCTCTGGGAAGCAGCCGTCAAGTCCTTAAAATACCACTTGAAACGTGTCATAGGAGAACAGAAACTAACATACGAGGAATTTTCAACGTTACTTGCGCAATTAGAGGGCTGTCTTAACTCTAGGCCTCTATGCTCATTAAGTGAAGATCCAGAAGACCTCGACGCCCTGACACCAGCTCACTTTCTATCAAGTGGTCCGACACTAACCATAGTTGAAACGGAAAAGGACTTGAGAACTAGGTGGCAGCTCATGCAGAAGATATACCAAGATATCTGGAAGAGGTGGCGAGCGGAATATCTCGTCCAGCTTAACGTTCGCTCTAAGTGGCAGCGACCTCAAAACAATATGATAATAGGGGATATAGTCTTGATACATGACGTCAATCTACCACCTGGAAGGTGGGCCCTCGGTAGAGTTGTAGAGCTGCACCCAGGGAAGGACGGATTTGTGAGAGTCGTTTCCGTTAAAACAAAAGCCGGAATCATCAAAAGACCTATAGTGAAATTATCCTTATTACTAGTACGTGAAGATAAAGAACATAATCAAACACATACAAGCCAGTCCAGCTACATAAACAATTCAAACGATGAGTCATCAATACCTAAAACAAAACAAAACAAAGCGGACTAAAAAAGGCATATATCATTTTATAACCATGGCACTTTTAATGTTTACATGTTTAATATCACCAATTGAATGTACACATAAGGTAATTAACCTAGACGACAGGCAAGGCTTATACTTTGATAAATTGTCCACAGCACATATCGCTCGAGACGATTGGAAGCTTATTGTTTATTATGATACAGAACCATATCAACAAGGATTAGATTTAATTAAACTTTATATAAACCATATGGTAAATAGCTGCAAAAATCCACATATAAAGTTTCATTGCGAGTCTATCATGTTACAATTAAATCACAGCTTTAATGAAATACAGCGTTATAACAATGTCCTGTCGAGTCATCAGTTCCCAAGCGGGCACGCGCGGCGCCGACGCGGCCTTATCAATGCCGTGGGTAACGTTGCAAATACTTTATTCGGAGTACTGGATGACCATTTCGCAGAACAATATAAACGGGACATGGACATTTTAAAAACGAACCAAAATCATTTAGCGGCACTTTGGAAGAACCAGACTTCAATAGTAGAAGCAGAATATAATGTTTTAAGCCGAATGAAATCTTCCATTGATAAACAACACAAAATTTTAACCAATACTTAAATAAATTAGAAAATGATAATGAATTAAAAGGCATTGGCGCAAAGATTAGGGAAATGAAATCGGAAACACCCCTAATAAGTGGCATCTCCTATCACGACATGCATCACTATGTCGTGATCTACTTGCTGGTGGGAGCAGCAGCAGCAGCAGCAGTGGCGTACTTCGCGCGGCGACGATGCGCGCGCCCTCGCGCCACCTCTACTGCGCCGCCGGCCGCCAGCCAGGGGTTGGCGGCGGCGGCGCCACGCTCCGGTAACGGAATTAATAATCCAGTGTTTCGTTTTAGTGTAAATGGCCAAAGTGTAAGTGTAAGTGAACAACGTGATAATGTTAGTGTTAGTGAAAAACCACAATCAAGTGATCGTGTTAGTGTACCAACTTCACCCTTATTTAGTAAACATACCTTCACGGATGGTATAAATAAACCATAAGGACACTAAGGATTCGTTTAAGAATAATTGGATCACCTTGTCTCATCTTCATTCTCTCTCTATCTCTATCTTCTCGCCGTGGGAGCATGTACGGTGTACGTACATAATATCACGTTGTGCGCTGTCAGCATTTACGCCGGCACGCGTCATTTTATAATATTTTAATTTAGTGCATGTTTGATCACCTACCAGATCGCGCGTACTCATAACCATTACCAAACCATTTAGAATTAAGTCAATATACCATGTTATTGAACTTAATTCTTTTATTTATGAACCATATCATAAATCTCTGTACGAGACTTACAACCCCGTACATTATCTGTATAAAGAAGAAACATATTAGTTTTTACTTATATCATTTAAATGAAATCAAATCAAATTCATTTATTGCCAAAGCATGGTAGTATTGTTGTTACAGTTTATAACGCATTGTTGCTCATTCCAGAACTATACGATGCCCTCCGCATGGCCCGAACTCAAGAGATCAGGATACCCTTCGGCGTGGGGGTCGCAGGGCTGGCAGCGCAGACCAAACACCCCATCAATATCAGAAACGCCTATGCAGACCCGAGGTAAGCCACTACTACGTTTAATAGTCCCCTATAGCAAAATGTCCAGGGTAATGATATGAAATGAAATGAAATGAAATGAAAAATGAAATGACTACTGATTCACAAAACGGATTCGGATCGTTCGTGTTCCGATTGTCGATACTTTCGGATTCGCATTTGTGAATAAGAAGCCTGGTCCAGCTTGTATAGGAGGGGAGAGGGGTAAGATATTTGGGGGAAAAGAAAAATAGGACAGAACGTATTTTTATTGTGTTTGTTTTAATGCGAGTAAAAATCGTAAAGCAGTATCATACTGTGTTTCATTACTCGCATGCTCTGTCCTTATGAAATAAAATACTTTTAAAGGCTTTTAAACGCGGTTTATCGTACATTATTTTACATTATTATTTATATTTTCGTTTCGAGCACTTTACGGCGTGGTCATGATTTAGTAATAATGTATTATAAATCGCGTTAAAAATCCTTTAAGATATTATTTAATAAAGACAGAACTTGCGAGTAATGAAACCCAGTATGATACTGCTTTACGATTTTCTGCGGAGAGTGACAACTTTCTGTCCAATTTATACCGAAGCAATGTTCGACTGTCACTCACGTACAATCCTACTGAACCAATATAAATGTGAAAATGCGATGTATGTTGAATGTATGTTAAATATATGTACATCTGTACAAGATAGAGAATCGCGAAGTAAAGATAAACACTGAATAATTTATCATCCCTGAGCCCTTACTGTTGACTTACAGGGAATTTGAATCTGTTTCTATTGTGTGGAAGACTAAAGGACTCAAGTATTCCATAAGATGTAGGAATTTCGTTGTACAAGAGGGAGTCGCTAGTATAGTATACAGTCAATACTATACATTATAAAGAGGAACGGAGTGAAGAGTTTGTTTGTTTTACAAATCTTCGAAACTACCGGATGTCTAAGAAAAAAAAATTTAGACTATAGCCGGTGTACAAGGCTCTTCATAATATAGTGTATACTCTTATTTATATCCTTATTCATAGATTCTCTAAAACCCTCGCCCTTATTTTATTCAATATGGAAAGTACTCGCGTTAAAACAAACACAAGATAATAACTTTTATTTTTATCTTTGTCGAAATCTATACACAATCTGTGCAAAATTTGTTAAATTGAAAACACGGCCACAAAGGCTTCTCTTTTACATTCAAAAATAAATTTCCAAATCGGTCCATAAATGCCCAAGATATGCGGACCATAAAAAACGGTCTAATTAAGAACCTCCTCCTTTTTTGTTGGTTAAAATACATAAATTCCCATACAACTAACACATTTATAAATTGTAACTCAACATGTAGGTGCCACAAATTTTAAAAAGAATAAAGCAAGGTCTTTTCGCACATAAATCATTGTATTGTATTTTTCAGGTTCAACAGTGAAATTGACGTGAAAACTGGCTACAAAACAGAGCTCATACTTTGCATGCCGATCTGCAACTACGAAGGGGACGTGGTTGGTGTCGCACAGATTATTAATAAAACGGATGGTAAGTTTATATATTTTGTATTATATATTTTGTAAGAACGACAGTCCATTTGGTTGAGAATTGGTGGGGAAGTAGTTTACACTGACATAGTATATATATACTGATACAGGATAGAATAGAAAAAAATATATTTATGTAAACTTTTAACAAAGTACTTATGAAAAGTCATTTTTTAAATTACCACTGGTTTTTAAGTAATAGCAGGCAAGCGGGGCATGCGGTTCATTGATGTTAAGTGACTGACCGCAGCCCATGAACATCTACAACATGAAGTGTCGTAAATGCCTAGTCGGCTTAAAGGGGGAGGGGATAAGGAGAGGATTAATGACAGGAAGTTACCTTTTTATCCCAGATATCCTACGGGAACTGAAAATATACGCGGATGAAACGCGGGGCACAGTTCGTTATGTATGAATACAAGAGCAATTTGCAGAATATATATATAGCATATTCAAAGGTATCAAGAGTAAATTAAGAAAAAATATTGTTCTATAACGTGGCGACGCATTTCCATAAAACAGATAGAAAATGTCCAATAAAACGTTGAAATCATTTATCATATAAATTAATTCCTTCTACCGTGTTTTGTTCCATTTTGCGTTATTGATAAGTACAATTCAAATATTTAGACCAGATACAGCAATTGCGTCAATTGACACTGAGCTTTCCACGAATTTCGTTTGCTTACGTCAGAAGGCTAACCCTATTGCTTCCAGGAAATCCTAAGCCTGAATTGACAAAATTAGTTTATAGATTATCTAGCGAGATCTTTGCTAGTTATATACATTAAAAAACATGAGCTAAATTTATATAAAACTTGTACATTTTGTAATACCTTAGTCTGTTTGTCTGTACTGTCCACATGTCCTTATAATTTTGCAATGAAAGTAAGATGATTTCATCAAGACCTAACAAAACTATAACTAAAAAATGTGTAAATTATCCTATAATAAGATTCATCACAAATATCACACTATCTAATTGCTAATAATTTATTATAAACCTTATTTAAAATCTTTTAAATAGTATTTTATCCAATACTAGCTGTTCACCCGCGTATATCTGTATTCCCCATTCCCGTGGGATTTGATCAAAATCCTTTCTTACCGGATACCTACGTTATATCATCTTCCTGCATGCCAAATTTCAGCCCAATCCGTCCAGCGTTTGAGCTGTGCGTTGATAGATCACTATGTCAGTCAGACCTTTGAGTTTTATATATTTACATAATAAAAAGAACTCGCGTTAAAATAAACAAAAGAAAATACCATGTAATTGCTCCAAATTTCCACCAGGCTCCAAAGAATTCTCTCCCCGGGACGTCGAGGTATTCCGAAGATACCTCACCTTCTGCGGCATCGGAATACAAAACGCACAGCTCTTCGAGTCATCAGTACTGGAATACAAACGAAACCAGATCTTATTAGCTCTGGCCAGGAGTATATTCGAGGAGCAGAGTAACTTGGAGTGTTTAGTTACAAAGATCATGACAGAGGCGAGGGAATTGTTGAAATGTGAACGGTGCGCAGTGTTCATTTTGGACACGGATCATTGTGAATCGGTAAGATATATAACCAATTATATCTATTATTTTACACTAAAATTTCCCTTGAAAGTGATTAACGCTCCATCTTCCTGGGACTGAAGTAAAAGGTGCCTGTGTAATATATTTATAGGAATTTTAATAAGGAATAATAAATAGCTATGCTGCATGTGTAAAGTTGGTTAATAAAATAGAAGAACTTATTCACATTAAAAATAATTGAACATATGGTGTTGTCAAAGGTAGATGACAACAAACGATGGTTGAATCATCATGGAGCTATCCATTAATCGCAGATTAGTTCTATAAATTTTATTTATTTAACACATCATATCATTTATCACCACAGGATGTCCAAATTTACTAGATGATTTAGTTCTAATAAAAAAGAAAAACTAATGTATATATAACATATATAAAATAATGCGTTTACGAAAAACAACTTAATGTCTTTTCCGTGGGGAATAGTGAATTTATGTCATAAATAATCGTACGTTTCAATCTTTCAGAGCCATCTAGAACGTATAGTCCAAAGACCGGGCGGTCGCAAAGGCCAACCTGCGCTTCCACCACCAGCTCCTACCAGATTCCATACATTATTCGAGCTAGGAGCACAACACTCCAGAACAACGCTCACGCCAAGGCATGACGCTACTTCCACGCTGGCGTCTATTGCATTAGCAGTAAGTAAACCATTTATGCCCAATTCCTATAAAAAAGAAAACGAGTCGTTTTACTCACAGTATTTTACTTATGTTCTCACTGCTTTTTCCATTAATATTTTATATACATCGAACATATTAAATTATAGTTCATCATGAAATGTAAATATAATTGCAACCCCTCAATTTTAACAAAATGCTCAAAATTGACCGAAAATGCCTTCGTCCTCCATACCTATATAATAACAGCTAGTTTAAACTCTTTAATTATAGATTACAATTCACACTCATATCTGAAAAAAGTACTATCTCTGTATCATATTCAAATAGAAGGACTATATTTTTTCCCAATGTAACTTTGTTTTTTTCCTAAATTTCAGGTAGCTCAATCAAACAAAGCCCTCAACATATCAGACGTGGATGAATGGCGGCGGGAGAACGGCATGACTAACAAAGAATGTGATGATGCGGCTAACGTGCGGACTATGCTGTGTATGCCTATTGTCAATGCTAATAAGGATGTTATTGGCGTAGCACAGCTTATTAATAAGGTGAGGAATAAACTGATAGTCCTAGCATGTTCCGAGACTGTTTGCTTCTTAATTTTTGTCTTCAACCCTTTTCCTTTAGCCGTTTATTAGTTAGTAAAACTTTACTGACATGTCTTGTGTTCATGGGCTACGGAGAAGTCTTTAAGCAATGCGCACTCTCTTATCCTGAGAAGAAAAATCGAGTCCAAAAATCGCCTAGCCTGGACCTATTTCAATGCATGCTATGCATTTGACACACGCAAACGATTTACTAAGAACGCACGCAGCGTGCGTACGTCTTCTCAAAAGGCATTATTTATTCTCTAATGTCAATAACTTAGAATAACAATTTTATTGTATTGCAGGAAAACGGATCGCAGTTCACGGATGGAGATATTTCGATATTCGAAGCGTTTGCCATCTTCTGCGGTCTTGGCATACATAATACACAAATGTATGAAAATGCGTGCAAACTTATGGCTAAGCAAAAGGTACGCAAGACATTATATTTAAGACCAAAGGGTCCATTATTAATATCATCTTAAGTTTAAAATTTATATCCTATGTATTTTTTACTAGCCGACCAGGCGAACTTCATACCGCCATCTCTGAACGTGACGTATTTGACAGACACGAACTATTTGTATGGAAAAATATTTTGTGGTTTTTAATTATTCTATTCACAATATTTTCACACCGTTTACACCTTCCCTGGACTTCCACGAATATTTCAAGACTAAAATTAGTCAAATCGGTTGAGCCATTCTCGAGTTTTAGCGAGACTAACGAATAGCTATATAGAAGATATAAAGGATTTTCTAAAATTGTTCTCTAAATCATTTTTAGAAAGTGTAATGTAATAAAAATTAAAACGTGTTTTGTTTTTATTTACATAGGTTGCTCTAGAATGCCTGTCATACCACGCTACAGCATCTGCAGAAGATACAGCCAAATTGTGCCAAGACATAATACCTTCCGCTGAAATCTACAACCTTTATAGCTTTAAATTTCACGGTAAGATATAATTAAGGGTTATAATAAGCTAACAAGCAATGATTATCTGGAATTATGTACGGTCTAATTGTGTACAGTTTAAATACCACTTTATCACACAATTAAATGTGTGAAATTAAAAGTGATGGCCAAATTGATACGCTTTATCTCTTTCATGTATAGAAAATAGTTTTCAACTAAGTTTCGAAGGTTAGAAAATTGGTCCTTCGAGTTGGATTTAAAATATTTTTAATGAATATTTCAGATTTCGATCTGTCGGATGAAGACACGTGTCGGGCGACATTACGAATGTTCTTACAGTGCAATCTCGTTGAGAAATTCCACATACCGTACGATGTAAGTTGTTATAATTCATGTCAACTCTTAACTCTCTCATAATTGAAAATTTTTAAAAGCATCATTTGGATTTATTGAAGAGATTTAGATAATAGATGTAGAATAAATTTGCCTGAACGAAATCGCTTCCTTTTTTGTTAGTTACCGCAAGCTGTGTCCGCCTTTAGTTGGGGCTACATCTTATTGTTCAGCCATATTTTATCTTGTTTTCATAAAATCTGTATTCTAGATGTAGACCTGTTATAAAAACTTCTATAAATAAATACACTTTAATCTCCTTTAAGGTCCTCTGTCGCTGGATTCTCAGCGTCAAAAAGAACTACCGTCCCGTAAAATACCACAACTGGAGGCACGCGCTCAACGTCGCGCAAACGATGTTCGCGATGCTAAAAACCGGCAAAATGGAGAGATTCATGTCTGACCTGGAAATCCTAGGACTGCTCGTCGCGTGTCTATGCCACGATCTAGACCATAGAGGCACTAATAACGCGTTCCAGACCAAAACTGAAAGTCCGTTGGCGATTTTGTACTCTACGTCCACGATGGAACATCACCATTTCGATCAGTGTGTCATGATTCTGAATAGCGAAAGCAATAATATTTTCCAGGTAAGAAATGTTTAGTCTTATAATTCTATGATGATGAAAAATTTAAAAATTCTGAGGAGCTGTTTGGAATAATACCTGCCGTGGAATTTCACCATCGGACCTCTCGCCATAGTATCCTACACCATCTTGATACCTGGCGATCGTCCACTTTGCGCTTCCGCAGAAATTTCATGCCACGCACAACCACTTTGTAGAATCAACTCCCTCAACTCATGCGGTATTTCCAAACGGATACGACCTGGGCACCTTCAAGAAACGTGCGTACTCTTACCTTAAAGGCCGGCATCGCACCCACGAGTCCTCGTAACTTGTGGGCGTTTATGGGCGGCGTTGATCACTTAACACCAGGTGACTCGCCAGCTCGTGTGCTCCCCTTATACCATAAAAGAGTTCTACGTTAACACACTTTTTAAAATAAAAGCCTAAAATTCTTGAAAGATATTTCAATTCATATTAAAATCAAATAAATTGTAGTAATTAAATTCCTTTTTCCTTACAGGCTCTTTCTCCAGTAGATTACAAGACAGTGATGCGTGTAGTGGAAACGGCAATATTATCAACAGATCTGGCGATGTACTTCAAGAAGAAATCCAAGTTTTTAGAACTGGTGGATAACGGAGAATTTGACTGGCAGAGCCCAGAGAAGAAGGAATGTGAGTATGCTAGACCGATATTTGTGAAAGTGTATTATTTATTCAAGCCTAAGGCCTATTGTTCACATGCTTCGAAAATTCACGGTAAGTTCGTCGTATGTAGACACGGTTATTGTAGTTATTCTATAGATCACTATAGATTTTCTCGAAGTAGTCTCAATTAGTCTGAATTTTGATAGGTATTTATTCGAATTTCATTGCTTTCTCTCCCCCCATTGACGCGTCCCAATTATCTATTCCCTTAACTGAAATTAGAATCAATCCCCGCTGACACTTGGGGATTATATACATATTACTAAACGCGTAAATGTGTCGCGGATTGAAAAAGGTTGTTTACCACTGCTCTAGTATATAAGTAAGTAAGTAAGTAAGGCCTGTATTCCCATCCTATTCCTCTCCTATCTATTCTAACTCCTGTCCAAACTTCCTATCATTGATCCTCTCCTTATCCCCTCCCCTTCCTTCAAGCAGGCAAGGCATCTGCGACACATCGTCGTAGATGTTCATGGGCTGCGGTCAGTCACTTACCATCAGGTGCACCGCATGCTCCAATTGCCTGCTATACCATAAAAAAATAAGTTATGGAAATAAGATAATAATATAATGACACACAACATTCTGTGGTCTGCTTTATACAGTGAATTTAGCTGTGGCTAAGTTTAGATACATTTGGATTCTGTATACATAATTTCTTCTTACATCTATTTGTTGGCCTCTTTAATGTTTTGTGTTGCAAATGAGATTGACTACAATAAGGCCAAAATTGTGATCGTTCCAGTGCTATGCGGCATGATGATGACAGCATGTGACGTGTCAGCCATCGCCAAGCCGTGGGAGGTGCAGCACAAGGTGGCCAAGCTGGTGGCTGATGAGTTCTTCGACCAGGGAGACTTGGAGAAACTGCAGCTTAATCAACAGCCCATAGCTATGATGGATAGGTGAGGAGACCATATTGTTTCTAACAATATGTAATTTTATTTTCATTTAATGATTATTCTTCTTATATTATTTACGTGTACTTAATAAAAAAAATTAAATATATTTTAATATAAAAGTATATCCCACTTTTGATCTCGTTTATTAGATTATTTATAATTGAATAATTATTCATACATTTCTAAATGCTACTATCATTTCTTCGGGATTAATTAAAAGTTTAATTTACAAACATTAAACAATACACAATAAACAATAGACCATAATTTATTGAATACCCGAATTCGTACGCATAAAATATATTGTTATATTGTTTTTCATCTAAAATGAAAGCAAAAACAAATATTTCAGGGAGAAAAAGGACGAGTTACCGCAGATGCAAGTCGGTTTCATCGACATGATCTGCCTTCCTCTCTACAAGGTCCTCTCAGACACCTTCCCCTGGATTCAGCCATTGTATACTGGAACCATGGAAAACCGCCAGCGCTGGCAAGACCTGGCTGAGAAGGTGGAGATGGGCCTCACGTGGATCGACCATGACACCATTGACAAACCCATTGAAGAATTTACCAGTAAGTTTTATAGACTATTCTGAGGATATAATGTGCTTTGAGACATTTTCCTTAAGGACGAATTCTCCTGAGGAGATGAACCTTGAGACTAATTTGTCAAACCTACTTAGGAACTTACCAGTAAGTTTATATTCTAAGATTTGTGTGCTATTTATATCTATTTTTATCGAATAGATCTTACCGTTGCATTAGCAATTGTGACATAATTCTTAAATTATTGTGAATGCAAACGCTTCAAACGTGTTGAATCGTTTGCGAATTTGAGATTTTGGGAAAAGATAATTCATTCTTAGGTGTTTAAGAATTGACACGAATTTAGTCTTCACCAAATTATATTACCCAAGCACCATTATATATTAAGTGTACAATATTCCAGCTTCCAACGACGTGATAAAAGACGTGGAATTCACTCTTCAAACGCTCAACTGCCAACGACCGGTATCCGACACCATGGCGCTCGTGAAACCCATCAAGACTCCCTTCCACTCCCTGAGGAGGGGGAAAACTAGCAGTGTGACTGTGAGGTCTTCCAGGAGTAAGCTTACTAGGTAAATTTTTAAATGTGATAGATAATTTCGGTGTTATCGATAATTTGATCTTGTATTGATTGAAAATGATCATTGTTTAATTTTTGACCAACTTTTTTCCTACATTATTGTTTTTGTGACTTGTGAATATGTATTCATGTAATCTCACAATGAATCTGGCCTTGTGTATTTTGTCGGTATTTTAAGAAACTTTTAGTTTTAAAAAGCATTTAATCCACTCATGAAATTTTACTTTAAGACTTGTATATCACGTTCCACTAACCGCTAACAACCGAAACGATAACTTAAGACTGATATAATAAGAGTGAGATTAAAGTTTCTTCCAGGTCTCTCTACGCGGCCCCAAGCAGCCGCGACGAAAGCGCTCCAACAGCGAAGGAGACGGCCGCGAGCCCTCTGCTGCCCGACAAGAACAAGCATAGAGCGCGGTGAGTACAGACCACCCTGCTGCAGAGACATACCACAGAGCACACGTGCAGGAGACGGCCGCGAGCCCTCTGCTGCCCGACAAGAACAAGTGCTGTAACAAAAAATTATATTTACATAAATAAGTAAATATAATTTTTTGTCTAAAGTTTCCCCGATCGATATCGGACATAGTGGCTCATCTCTACGGAGCTAGGTAGTGTATATGCATAGTAATAGTAGGTCATCTGGGAGAGAATTAGGTTTTTGATACATAAGTCAGTCAAAAAATAAAGACAATAACCGTTTGAGCAAAATTATTAATATTTTATATGTTTTACTAGCTCAGAGACTATAATATATTTAACACATCTACACAGCCTGACAGTTGTGGAAATGTAAAAATTGGCCGTGTATAATAAGATGTATGATTTAAAAATAATATACACATTGCACTTGACTTTGAGACCGCGTGTCTAGACAACATCTTATTAGATATTATTTTCAAGATAGTTGAAAGGAGATTGACGTGTATATTTTGTATGTTATTATGTCCCAATACGTCAATGAAATTGATATCGTTTTTGATTGCAGATTGTGCCATATGTTGTGACGAAGTTTGAACTGGTAAGTGTAACAGTATTTTTTATGAAGACCCTAATTTAGACATATCATTTGCATTATCGTCACATTCTTTGTTAACTTTATTTATCGTTATAAACAAACAGATACCAAAAATAAACTTCTATCGTTAGAATTTCTAAGATTGAATATATTTTTAGTGAAAATTTGTTTTAGAATATAGAAAGAAAAGATTTATTCAAAAAGCACACAGAATCAGACATAAATAATTACTTAATTACACACAAGCAGAGTGGCGTTGAAAGGGCAGCCGCTCAGCGTATGCTGTTTCTACGCCAGTCGCAGCGCTGACTATCAGCAACAATATAGACAAAAATGGACATAAGTTCGAAGATCGATCTTTAATTAAAAAAAAATTTCTTGAAAAATACACTTGTATTGTTAGAATGTCTAGACTAAATATGTTTGTAGTCAAAATTTGTGTTTTAGAATATAGAAACAAAGAATTATTGAAAAAGCACACAGAATCAGATATAAATAATTATTTAATTACATACAAGCAGAGTGGAGTTGAAAGGACAATTGCTCAGCGTATGCTGCTCCTACGTTAGTCTCAGCGCTGATTTTCAGCAGCAATATAGATATAGACAAAAATATACATACTAAAAATATACAAGTTCGAAGTTCGTTCTTTAGTTCAAAGAAAACATCTTGTTATTAGCGCGCTATCCAGTAAATAGGATACATTTATAAATTTTTTGCTACACATAAATATTTATTTCCCCAGGGGCAGTCAGAGCAGCACCGAGAAAAAGGACACAATGAAACCGTCCCAATCGATCGACTAGCACCATCAGGATGGATATATATTTGCTATAGAACTGCATTTTGATTGATATGTATAAAAAACACTTCATTAGTTCCACAGTTGTATATTTTCTACACTATTAATTACGACCTGCGCCCCAAGGCTATACTCCCGTGGAATTATCAGGATGATATATACAGCCTTCCTCGATAAATGGGCTATACCCATTTATAGAGGAAGGCTGTATATAACTGTAATAACTGTAAAAAAAATTCAAATCGGACCAGTAGTTCCTGAGATTAGCGTGATTAAACAAACAATCTCTTCAGTTTTATAATAGTATAGATTTAATTACAAAAGATGTTCCAAACCAGTCTATTTTGTAATTAAATAATTAATATAGTGTGGAAAATATAGAACTGTGGAACTAGTGAAGTGTTTTTTGTACAATTCAATCATTATGTTGGTTTAATTAACTAACTTTTGTATAGCTCGATTTTCTTGACTATGAAGATTATTTTTTTCGATGAAACTACGTTTACTATGTATTTTAACATGACTATTAGCATTTTGTGCTTCTCACATACTGAAAATTGACTATTATGTTCCTAGGATAGGAAAGAAATATAAAGCCAGGCGTCCACATATTCGCAAATCATAATATAAACTTTGTATAGAGAGTGACTTTAATCCGCACTGTACTGATCGCGTTTTCTATGCAAATAATGAATGTGAATGATACGGATATAATATATGTGGACACTTAGCATAAAAAGACATGACAAACATTAATTGGTATGAAAATATGGCCTAATTGTTTTTTTTTTGTTCTTTTAACTCTTCGTTATCTTCATAATTTTCAAAGTATAAACTGATTTTAAATAAAATAAAATGACGTTCAAAACTTTTTTTAATATTTATTTATGTTGCTAATAGAATAAAATATGGTTTTTAATATAAAATATCACCAGATTACTTTATGAAAAAATAAAGCCAACTTTAAATCAAGATTATTTGAATCATAGTAAACATTATTTCATCAATTTTAAAAACTTCAAACGTCGTCTAGGCGTAATTTCCTGTAACTA
>LQNK01000219.1:1669-45856 GCA_001586405.1 Phoebis sennae | reverse complement strand
CATCTACACTGATTTCCCTTATCTTTGAACTCGACATCTCGACAAACTATTTGCTTGTGAAATTTTATCAAGATCGGATAAATAATACACCACTTATCGTCTTATATATTCTATTAGCCAAGGTATTTAAATACTTATATACCTTCACCATTACATGGCCTGCCCGATATCGGCCCCGAGGATAGTTGTTTGGAAGTGGTATATATGCTTAGCGACGAAAATATTTCAACATCGCGATTTAGGATTTGTGACGTCACGTGACGCTACAAGTCCAACAAATTTTCCATATTAAGTCTTCGAGCTACCACCCCGATATCTTTTCAGACGCTCCCCTGAAATCCGTGATTGGCTCACAATCCACGCTCCTTGGTTCGACGACTTCATAGCAATCATGTATGAAGAGAATATGACCTACTCAGAGTTCGCTGAGAAATGCACGGACGATATAAGGAGTTATATAGAAAACTTTGGCAAGGATGACAAACCGAAGAATTGTTCGTTGGATGGCGATTCTGCTAAGCCGGTTATAAGTAAGAGATTTATACCCGATTTTCACAGAGAGTGGACACATTTTTTATGTTACAACGGGCAAGTTGAGCATGCATGCTTCACGCCGGTCTTCTGCTGGGAGGGTGGTACTTACACCGGTGTGAGCTTGGCACAATTGTGCAATACTCGGCTCCCACTCTTTTATTGCTGCAGATGTTATGCAGCAGAATTACCCTCTGTTGCCTCTTACGATACCCACGGGTAGAAATGGGGTGGTGACACATGTATTCTAACTCGTCGCCGCACGGGTAATTGCAGGTATAGCGGTTTAAATGTGAAATATTTCATATAAATACAAAGAAATTCTTAAACTCGCCGCACTCCCGTCTCGACCCGCGCCCACTTTCTATGTGAATAATCGTAATAAGCTAACATAATACGTTCCAGTATTTAAAAAAAAATAGTTTCCGATAGGCCCTCTATACTAATGTAATGTTTATTTTTAAAAGCGTCAGTATCTCTTATGTCAACACTATTTTCGTGTACTTTAAAGGGAGTATATTCACTTGAAGCATATTTCAACATTTTATCATTAAGAGTGTTTCATCTAATAAGTTAAAAGCTTTTAAAAATTATTTGAATAAAGATTGTTTTGATTTGATTTAAAAAAAGTTTTATATCATTCCAGCTGTACCACAAAAGCACGAAGTAGAAGAAAAAAAGAGTGGTAAGTGTGTTGTTATTTTATTTTGTTGTATATTGATGTAGCGTAGGAATAAAATATGCCATTGTAACCTGAGGCCTGCATTCATAGTTGTAGATCATTGAGAATCTATTGTCAGATCGATTATTATTGATTATTTAATAATGTTCCGGAATCAAATATTGACTCAAAACTCCAATTAAAACTTGATAGCTTGAGAATTGAGATACGACTTTGAACTTGACTTGACTTTGCCTTTAGTCTTTATGGATTTGAAACTTTGTCTTTTTTTTGGATTATGATTGATTATGTGCGTAAATGTCGCAAAACGTACGCTTAAATCATTTAAATTTTAAACTACACAATGTATCTTATGCCTTGTTTTTATTCAAATAATTATTTATGTTGGTTAGTTACTAGTACAAGTTTTTTTTTAAGTCAGCATTGAATTCCAGATGACAGCTGTAAATGCGTAGTTATACCACCGCCAGTACTCACAAAGAATATCTGTGAGGTTGAGGCGTGCATCATCGACCTGGCCGAGACTGTCCTCAACAATTATTACACTGCCACTGAAGCCTGCGCGTATTATAATAGAGTAAGGAATTTATCTATTTATCCTTTTCAACTTCCTATCATTAATCCTCTACTTATCCCCTGCCCTTCCTTCAAGCCGGCAAGGCATCTTAGTGTTGTGGATGTTCATGGGCACTCACTTAACATCAGGTGAACCGCACTTGCCTGCTGTCACATAAAAAAATAGATAAATATATAACGGCCGTTTTCAATATTCTATCTATCCCTTGTTTTGCTTACTAAAGTCAGGCAAATCTATCTATTTGCACTTACTTTGATTTCAATATTATGCTGCCTTTATGACTTTTGACAATCAAATGTCATTTAATCTCAGATTACAATCTATCCATAATCTTTGATACATTATTGAAAACGGCCGTAAGACGATTTCTTGTTTGTATATTTCTTTTTGTACCTACGCAACGGTACGGTTTAAATAGAGACGTGTGCAAAAATATTTTACTAACAAAAGTAGTCACGCTACTCACCATCAGGGTCTAGAAACAGTTCCGTGTTGGGGTATAATATTTGAAAAACGTTCATAAATTAAAAATAAATGGAGATCTTGTTTGTGACAATTAAATATTGAAAATATAATACTTTGGCGTATAATATATACCAAGTTAAGCTTGTCTTAATTAAATACTTAGCCAGAACTTGGTGCCAACTCTCTCACTAAATCGACGGATCCGAAAGAGCTAATCCTAACTTTGTACAAAATTCGTTTATAATTAGTCACATATTTAATTTTGTAGACAGTAGAAGAAGCAATGCAGAACTTTTCGATACCAGTAGTGAAGAAGCTACACGGTCAGATGGCAGAGCGGCTTGACCTGGTCAAAGACTCCATACAGAATGTCAACAAGGCTCTTTCTGAGTTGGGTGAGTTACAGCTCTTGTTTGTCTGTAATAAATGCCTCCCCGATAACGTTCATGATGGCCAATTTCAAGAGACTCTAGACAGGTACGCACGAGATATTATAGTGCACAAGTATGTGCAAACAGGTGCACTCTCTATTCCTTTACTCTTAAAGCCCGATGCCTCGGAGAGCACGTAAAGCCGTCGGTCCTGCGCCTGATCTCTCTCCGGTCGCGTCGGTCTGCCGTCCCATCGGGTTATGAGAATAAAGGAATAGAAAGTACACCCGTGTTTTTTTCATATCTCCTGCGCAGCTGGCTAGTCGCTGTGGATTGATAGATTGACCACCATAGCCGATATCTGCTAGGTTTTATATCGCATCGTATTTGCCCCACTAACCTCTTAATAAATGACTTCCAGACGACCTCACCCACTACTTCGAGTGCGGAGTGAAGGCGCCCAAGGAAGCGATGTGTAATGTGCGCGGACTCATCAACGATTACAAGAAGAAGCTGCAGATCTCCCGCGCCAAGTACGAGTGGGAGAGCGACAAGTCATGCGCCATGGATCAGCATTGGCAGAGGGTAGTTTGACATTATAGGGTTGCCAATCGTACTATAATATATAGTACTAGCTGCGCACCAGGGCTTCGCTCCCGTAGGAATATCGGGATGATATATAGCCTATAGCCTTCCTCGATAAATGGGCTATCTAACACTAAAAGAATTTTTCAAATTGTACCAGTAGTTTCTGAGATTAGCGCGTTCAAACAAACAAACTCTTCAGCTTTATAATATTAGTATAGATATATCGGGCCACCTTACTATATAGTGTTGAAGAAATATATAGTACGCAAAACGTACGTAGAAGAGAACGTATGTAGAATACTATATTATTAACATCTTTGACTGATTTATTTTTTACAGTTTTATTCTTGCTTGAACCGAAGACATACTAAGTTGTCCGCGACCACTTTTACATAAAATAATATATTTAATTGTAATTGGTTAATGTAATTGGTTAATGTCAATTATTGTAATTGGTTAATGTAAACCGTGTAATTGATTTAAAATAAATAAATAAATAAATTTATTTGTAGTTTACTATATTTTCTTCTGACTTTTTTTTAAATACTATATTTCCTCTATTTTCTCACCTAAATCGATCGTCGATTCATCGAAATGCTTTCTTATAATGATTTGCGTTGTAAACTTTGGTTTATACACAAACAAAATAATATGAAATTTAAAAAAGTTCCTTATATTATACTGCTATATATTTTTTGTCGTCTTATAGGTAGAGACAGTTGTGGACAAATATACGGACGAAAATCAAACAATGTTTCCAGAAATAAAGTATGTTCAGGATAAATTGCAGTTGAGTGGAGATCCTGACTTGTTGCTCTACCACACATATAGATATGTAAGTTATATCGAAAACACAGTATTAACTAATGTTAGGACCAAATAAATTAATACTTGGAACGTGATTTCGACTAGAAAGGTGTATGTATCTTAACTAAAAAAGGAGATTTATTATAGACTACCCGTGCCGTGTATTTGTTTCCCTGTTCCCTTGGGATTTGATCAAAATACTTTCTTAGCTGATGTCTACGTCATAGCATCTACCTGCATGCCAAATTTCAGCCCGATCCGTCCAGCGATTTGGGCTGTGCGATAATATATCACTATGTCATTCAGTCAGTCAGTCAGTCGGTCACCTTTGAGTTCTATACTATATATAGATAGATTAATTATATAATACTGCTTCACGTTGACATTCTGCTGGGTGTCGGTGCAAACCGGTTGCCACTCTTATAATTTCATTAATAATAATATACCTTTATTTTTAAATTTCAGACACAAAAATTAAAAGAAGAAATGAACAATTCTGTTCTAGGCATGACAGAGCGAGTCAACAGGGGTATGGAAAGTAAGGGTTACCTTTAATTCGGTCTTTGAATATAAATCCTAGTTCCTACTAATGTTATAAAAATAAAATCCTAAATATCGGATGTGTGTCAATAGCGCCGAAATTACTGGACATATTTTGATGAAATTTTGTAGGCTATTAGCTGTAGTATTTGATAGGATACTTCTTGCGCCGCGAATTTAAAGCGAGCGAAGAAACAAGTTACTTAATAAACATATTTTACAAATAAATTATTTGAATTTGAATTTAAAATTATTTTTGTGTATGTGTTGTGTAATGGCTTTAATTAAAATTCCTCTTCATCTAGCTCTTCCGCCGAATAAAGCAAGAGACGCGCAAATGCAAGCAATGCTTAAGGAAAAACGATACGCACTGGACAGAGAGTTCAAACAAAGGGTAAATCAATTATAAATCTCTTGAAAGTCTCCTATAAAATAGTATATTATGTATTAAAATAAGAACAGGCTTGTTATAATTTTCGTATCGTATTTAAAAAGACGTACTTAGAACCTTACTACTCTATCTTGAGGCTTGCTGATACTCTGATTCTCCCATACAATTAACAATAATTTAAAATAAATAAATATTGAGTGACATTTAACACTACGCAATCTAGTCCCAAACTAAGCAATGGTTGTACTATGGAAACTAGATAACTGATAGACATACTTAAACATACTTTTTTTTGTAAATGCATACATACTATAGATAAATTAACACCCAGACGGTAGAGAATTACAATGTTCATCTCATCATAATTTTCTACTCGTGAGGATCGAACCCACACCCTCCAGCGCAAGACCTGCGCACTGCGCCAATCGGGACGTCAGTAAATATTCCTTAAAGTTATTTTATTGTTTAAAGTGTGAAGATCAGGTGAAAAATAACGACAAGATATTGAAAGAAGCACTCAAGAAACAATGCGATAGACACCAAGAGAACATGAGGAAGAAATTGATACAAAAAGAAAAAGAGGTAAGATTTAGGAACTAGCTCATAGCTATCGTTGTTTTTAGTATAAGGTCAAAATAATGTAGACAACTACACAATCTACGGTATTAGAAAAGTGAACACTATAAAGTAAATATTTTTTACAGATATTTCGTAAATCAATGAGCGTCTGCTAATTTTTTACACTGCCAATATTTCATTAATAGTTTCCTGCATTGAATTAAATGATTTCTTTAATTTAGAATAATGTTCAAGGTTTTTGTACTGACTGTTGTAAACATATAATAATAGAGTATAATTATAGCTCCCCTGACCGATTTCGGCCATGGTGGACAATTTCAACAGAGACTAGCCAGCTGCGAAGGAGATATTATAATGCACAAGTGCACGCGCGAACACAGGTGCACTCTCTATTCCTTTTACTCTCATAACCCCATGGGACGGCAGACCGACACAACCGGAGAGAGTTCAGGCGCAGGACCGACGGCGACACTTGCTCTCCGAGTCACGGGGGTGTTCCAACACCGCCAACTTCCAGACTCAGGGCTGTTACTGAGATTTATTTGTCAGAAAATTATTTTTAGGCCCCACCCGGGATTCGAACCCGAGACCCCTCGATCTGTAGTCAAAGATGCAACCACTAGAACGAGTCAGCGCACTCTCCGCGTATAAAACAGTGGGTACAAAAACCATGAAAATAATAATAATAATAATAACCCCCCCGTGGGATCACCTTGACGCGGTGGGGGGGCTTAAAGGAATACGGGACTAATACTTTGATCACAACACCTGATCACACCCAATTATGGCGAACTAATACCAAGCTTACCACCAACTTAGCTTTAACCTTCCTGAACTAACGATCCTAAACTAATCCAACATTCTATCTTCTTCATTAATAAATATGGAAAAAGTCAATTTAAGAAAATATAACCTACGGCCGCTTCCCGGGGGGCGCCGGGGCGCGTCTGGAGCCGATGCTGGACGTGACAGCATGCGGACCATCGGCGACGGGGGACTGAGCAGGCGGGTTCCCCTCGAACAAAATGCAACAGCCGAAAAATCCTCACCATCATCATCACCTAAATCTCTCTTCTCTTCACTTCAATCATCTCCTGCTTCCTACACAAACTATCAATCGAACCCATCATCACCTTCATCATATTCAACCCTTTACTCTAATCCTTCAGCTGAGGATGTTGTGCAGGAGGCAACCTGTGCCGAATTACCTGCATCCGCCGAAGCTGTTAAACGTGCACGTAAGAAATGGACAGAAGAAATGAATATCTTTATCTTGCGCACATATTTCATTCTTACTTCCTTAGAAACTAATATTAATTCATATTTACCTGCATTACATTTATCATTTATACAAGAATTTCCACATATGCAAGTCAGTCGACAACGAATTGGTGACCAACGCCGAGCCATAATCCGCAATAAACTACTGAACCAGAATAAGATACAGGAAATACGTAGAAATGCCCAAGAATTCTTATCTAACGAAAATAATTCAGCTTCCCTCATTGACCTAACTCAGAGCAACTCAACAATTGCCAAAAACTCTGGTCAGAGAATGAGATGGTCAAATGAAATTAACGAAAGTATAATGTACAATTACTACTTAATCACTAACCTTGAGACTAATCGAACATCTTACATACAACCACTACACAAATCGGTTACATCAATACACCCTAGTATATCACACGTATCTGAGCAACGAATCGCAGATCAACGCAGAGTCATAATAAACAATAAGCTTATCTCCGACACCCGTTTACTAGAAATAAGAGATGCTGTGGCGAACACTCTACAATCTTATGATCATTGTTCACCAATTCAAACCGACATTAATACATCAACTACTATTGATTGTCTGAGCTTAGAACACCGCACAGAAACCAATATGGATACCGTTTCAAATACTAACGTAGTGAATGAAACATGCGAAAACATATTAGCTAACACTCAAACAGTAATTATTAACACCCAAACTGCAATACCAACACCAATGTTTACACCAGTAGATGTAGATAACACATTCAAACAAACACTAGAAAGGTTCAATAATTCCGACCCCACTCAAAGACCTTCAATTCCCAAGCAAAAAGCATCAAAAAAACTGACACTATTAGTAAACTATATAAACCAAACACTATTACCTAAACACATATCACAAGAATTAAGCTTCGGTATTCTACACGATATTATTTACGCTGCAGCATATACAGCTGCTTCTCACAACGGATCTAAAATTAAGGACTCCTCAAGTTCTACCCCACGTCAACACAAACCTCCATTCTGGCAGACAAGACTAGAAAACAGAATCGATGACCTGCGAATTAAAATCGGCAGACTCACAGAATATATTAAAGGGAACAATAGCTTGACACTGAAAAAACACATAGATGCAATTAAACGCAATTATAAAATTCATTCTCAGCATGAACAAGAAAATACACAATTATCACATTTCCTAGACACTCTTAAACAGAAACTTAGTGCATTAGCTAGTAGACTTCGAAGATATAAACTTACAACATTAAGACATACTCAAAATACCGATTTTGCCAAAAATGAAAAATTATTTTACAGGAATCTTACAAAACCACACAATGAAAAACGTGACGAATTACAAGAATTACCGAACGCTGCAGAAGTACATAATTACTGGTCAAATATTTGGGCCAAACCTATATCACATAACAGTAGGGAATGGATGAGAGAAGACAGAGATAACCTTGCAGATGTACTTGATATGAAATTCGACGAAATTAACATGGACCTCTTTCAGTTTGTTATAGGAAAAACCCATAATTGGAAAGCTACTGGATCCGATAAACTACATAATTATTGGTACAAAAAATTCACCGTTGCCCATGCCCCACTATTATCACATATTAATGCCTTTATAAAGTCACCCAATACTATGCCCAAATATATTACCCAAGGAATCACCTACATGTTACCAAAGGATAAATCCGATCTGAAGAACCCAGCGAAGTATAGACCAATAACATGTTTACAAAATATATATAAAATAATGACGTCTTGTATTAGCGAATTAATATATAAACATACTGAACAAAATAATTTATTAACAGAAGAACAAAAAGGGTGCCGTAAAAGAACTCAAGGTTGTAAGGAACAACTTATAATAGATTCAATAGTTTCTAAACAAGCATACAACAAAAAACGAAATATATATACAATGTACATAGACTACCAAAAAGCATTTGATTCGGTTCCACACAGTTGGCTTATATATATACTTGAACATTATAAAATAGATAACACAATAATTAATTTCTTAAAAAATTCTATGTGCAATTGGCAGACCGTTTTAAAACTACATAACTCGACGGCAGCCTTCGAAACAGCGCCCATTAGCATCCGCCGCGGAATATTTCAAGGAGATGCGCTAAGTCCATTATGGTTCTGCTTAGCATTAAATCCATTATCTAATTTATTACGCAACTCTAATCTGGGATTCCGTTTAAAATACAATAAAGAACATTTCACAATATCGCACTTAATGTATATGGATGATATAAAACTGTACGGAACCAATTTAGAAGAAATAACGAAATTAGCAGACATAACACAGAATTTTTCATTAGACATACATATGAATTTTGGTATTGACAAATGTAAAATACAGAGTGTTAAACGTGGTAAATTAGAAGCAAATCCATTCATCCTCCATAACGACGAAGTAATTGGTCCAGTGGATAATCAGATAGGGTACAAATATTTAGGCTACTATCAAACACAGAAAATACTTCAAAAACAGGCCAAAACCGAGATAGAACAAAATTTTAAATCTAGATTACACAAAATCCTTAATTCATTCCTCAACTCTAAAAATTTAATCAAAGCTATTAATACTTTTGCTATACCCGTATTAACATACTCATTTGGAATTATAAACTGGTCCCAAACACACCTGAAAAGACTCCAACGTATAATTAATACTATATCTACTAAATACCGTAAACATCATCCACGATCGTCAATAGAACGCTTAACGTTACCCAGAGCTGAAGGAGGAAGAGCCATAATTGATATTCAAAATCTACACAATAAGATAATCACAAATCTCCGTACATATTTCCATGCTAGATCTCAAAATTCAACTCTACATAAAGCTATATCTGCAGCCGATTATAAATTCACACCCTTAAACTTATCCGATACTAATAGACAAAAAAATGAACACTTAAGAAAACCACAGGATAAAATAGCAGTATGGCTACAAAAATCCCTACATGGCAGACATCGCCGCGATTTGACGCATGATGAAACCGATAAGTTGGCTTCGAATGCATGGCTCAAACGTGGTGAATTGTTTCCAGAAACTGAGGGATTTATGCTAGCCATACAGGACCAGGTTATAGACACACGCAATTACAGAAAACACATACGAAAAGACACAACATTAGTTACTGACCAATGTAGACATTGCCACAGTGCTTCAGAAACGATTCAGCATATTACGGGAGCATGCAGGTCCCTAGCACAGACTGACTATAAACATCGTCATGACCAGGTTGCTTCTATAATTCACCAATATCTCGCCATTAAATATAAGTTAATCACCGAAAAAGTGCCCTACTATAAATATATTCCACAGGTAATTCTGGACTCTTCAAACTACAAACTCTACTGGGACAGAACAATTATAACTGACAAGACGATACAAAGCAATAGACCCGATATCACTCTCCTTGATAAAAATAATAAAACTGTATATTTAATAGACATTGCCATTCCCAACACGCACAACCTTACATCTACTTTTTCTAATAAAATCGCAAAATATACCGACTTATCGATCGAAATTAAAACCCAATGGCAGGTCACCACAGTGAAAACAGTCCCCATAATAATCTCATCAACCGG
Organism: Phoebis sennae; assembly: GCA_001586405.1. Taxonomy (NCBI): domain Eukaryota; kingdom Metazoa; phylum Arthropoda; class Insecta; order Lepidoptera; family Pieridae; genus Phoebis; species Phoebis sennae. The sequence goes on along the minus strand of LQNK01000219.1, from coordinate 35,441 downwards.
AATCATACCCAATACACTACATATTAGTCTAAAAACACTAAACATCCATCACTTAACGTATATCCAGCTACAAAAGGCCGTGATTTTAAACACGTGCCGTATAGTACGGAAATTCTTATCACTGAATGAATAAACTTATGTATATAATGTATATTTTTCTAGTAGGCATTTTGTTTAGCCAAAAGCTCGCAACTTGCTGAATATCCTCAATTTTGAGAGAAACATAAAAAACCAAAAAATAAATAATAATAATGATAATATTTTACTTATCGTATAATCAACATTTTTTTTTAATTTAGGCTACCATAAAACTTAATAAAATGGTTGCTGAGAAGGTGGCCTTTGAGAAGAATATATTCAAACGACAATTGGCAGACATGGCCGCTAAGCTGAAAGTCGTTGAGGATAAACTCAATGGTAAATTTATTTATAAACCTAAATCAATCAACTGTGACTACTACATATATGTGACATGACGTGAATATGTAACAGACTAACATAGCGATCTATCAACGCACAGCCCAAACCGCTGGGGCATCGGGCTGAAATTTGGATGCAGGTAGATGTTATGACGTAGGCATCCGCTATGAAAGGATTTTGATCAAATCCCCACGGGAACGGGGTGAACAGATATACGCAGGGCACAGCCAGTTAATGTAAAAACTAAAAAAAAAACTTACATGATGATAAGTTCGTGTCATTATATAATAAAATACATCGTTGCTAGACTATTTAGACATCATTTCTTGACATATTTTCTAAAATAATTCGCTTCAATTTTTTCAACCACTTATTTCTTACCTTACATGGGTTTCTAGGACAAATTCTACTTTCAGAAGGTAAGTAAGGAACACAAACTAATCCAAATAATCCTCAACAAATCGTTAAACCTTTTGATGATTAACTTATTCGTAAATCTTACAAAAATCTTTATTGCAATATATTATATATTTAACGCATTCTTTATGTTACGATTCCTTTGAATTTACAATTTATTGAATTCATTGTTAATATTCCTTTGAATTAAAGAAAAAAACACACTTTTTTGCACTTTCCATTCCTTTATATAAATCGTGGAATTGAAAGTAAACAAACATGTTTAAAGTAATATGCAATTCCATCAAGAAGTATCAATACAAAGTATAAAATATATTCTAAATATTCTTTGAAATATTCTAATGTCTTCATCCTAATATCTACATTTACTTATAGCTCATCTAAAAGCGGAACGTGAAACGAAGCGTTCCCAAGAACTATGGGTAGCCGGTGCGTCCCTCCTCCGCGCTACTAAGATGGGGGAGCCCAGGGTGCGGGTGGACAAGGAATTGAAGGCCATTGAAAAGGCTTCAGGTGATCCTGCTAATGTTATAAATGAGAGTCCCAAAGTGGTCTATATAGACCCCTGTGTGTATGTGTCTATGAAAACCTGAAGGGGTCGGTCGAAAAAAAATTTGGGATTCCATACTTTAAGTTTTTAACACTAAATTTCACAACAGTTAGAAATTTACAAGAAATCAATATCGGGTAAGTAGGGGGTCTACCTAACACAAAAAAACATGGCAAAGGGTCTATGACACAAAAAGTGTGGGGAACTCTGTTATAAATGAAACGAATGAATGTTTAGACGTTTGTGTCATTCAGGCTATAGATAAATTCATTAACGAAGACGCGCACCACTCTTCTCAATCGTTGACAGTATATGTGTGCAAGCTTTTGCTTGTGTGAAGTTTTATAGGTTCATACTCATTACCTATGTGTGCATAGTGTATGTAGTGTGCATGTTATCCTTCAAGAAACATTTTCGATCCTTTCTTCTTGGCTCTCAAAAGGGGGTAGAAGTGCCCTAGCCCTGTTGCTGTATTTATTTATATTTTAAGTCACTTAAGATCGTTTATCTATATAAATGTATGTATGTAATTTTCTAGTCCATCCTGTTTCTATTTATAATTTATTCATTACTTATACCTTTTTTTTAATATTTTATATACTATACCTTCACCTTCTACTGCTATATATACATTGTTTGTTACCCACTTGTGTAATATATAAATATTTATACTCGTATCATAAATAATAACACTGTCTGAACTATCCTACTAAGGTTCTGGCAGAATTATCAGCGTCGTGGCTTACGCGACATATGCTGAGCCCGAACCTTATCGGTACACGGTACACACCTTGTCATATATCATTTCTTTTTTTATGTTTCTTTGTCAAAATTGCTATTTGTCATGTTTTGTGTATCGTGTTCGATTAAATGTTTTTCTTTCTTTTTCTTTCATAGTAAAATATTTCCAAATTCATAAACTAGTAGGGCGCATCGTCGTGGATGGCACTGTGTATACAACTGAACGGATTTTGATCCTATCGGTATAACAAATTTTAATTCAGCTAATAAGCTGGATTAGGTGATAGGTGAGGTATTTATTGAACTATTAACGGCCCACCATAGGCCAGCAAAAATCTAAAAATGACCCCGCCCCGTCAGTCGCATTTATGACGAATTCAAATTCAAATCATTTTATTTGCCTGAATATAGAAGTGGACTAGCTTCTGCCCGCGGCTTCGCTCGCGTAGACTACAAAATTAACATAGTTTCCAATTTTTTTCGAAAAAAAATTATGCAATCGTGTTTCTGAGTAACATGATCGCTGGAAATAGTCTTGAGCTTTGCTACATTTTAATTTCAAAATGTTCAATCCATTAATATTAATAATACTAATAATCGCGCTTAGCCATTTGGCCTCGAATTTAGCACGAGTGAAGGTGGAATGGCAAATATATAATTATTAATATTGTATTGTTAATGTTGTATTATTAATATTAATAGTTATAATTACTTACTCGCTGGTTGAAACTAGTTATAAATACAAATTAGCTAAACTCATGAAATGTCAAAATAGGTCAAGGAAAGGAGAATGCAGATCGTGTGTTAGTTGATCTCCATTTTTTAATTCCTTTCTGTTTTGCGTTTCTGTGTAATAAACTTGTTAAGCAAGTGACGAGATGTGATAGGGACTGACGCTAAACACGGTTATTATATCAAAAAACACTTTTATTGCAAAGTTAACTGTAAGAAGAATATCTCTTAAGGCACGGCGATATCATTATCATTTATTTCAAATTCTGTGCCATCTTCATTGCAAACTTTAAGAAATGTAACTGTCAGTTCTCCATCATCGTCGTTATACTTTGGCAAATTGCGGCGTATCGGTATTCTTTTCTTGACATTGTTAACTTTACTAGAATATAATCTCCACTGCCATAGCTTGTTTTAGACTTTTCTTGTGCATTGTCACTCATATTTGCTAACGGCCTATCGTCTTCAGAATCCATGAAAATATCTGAAACTTGAAGCTGCTGTGTATTGGCTTGATACGTTATAGTCCCCAATTTAAAATTATTATAACCATTAGAAACATTGTCAAAGAACCACCTCTTTTATATTTAAACAAGTTTTTTTATTATGTTATAGGAGGCAAGCGAGGCATGTGGTTCACCTAATGTTAAGTGACTGACCGCAGCCCATGAACATCTACAACATAAATTGTCGCAGTTGCCTTGTGGGCTTGTAGGAAGGGGACGTGATGAGGAAAAGATAAATGACAGGAAGTTGGGAGAGGAATGGGATGGAAATACAGGCCTTCGGACGCCAGCTCACCGTACGAAACACAGTGCAATACTGCTTCACACCGATCTTCTGCTGGTGGGTTGTAGTTACACCGGTGCGAGCTTGGCCGAAACGTGCAATGCCCCGCTCCCACTCTTTTATTGCTGAAGATGTTATGTAGCACAATTACCCTCGGTCACCTCTTACGACTCCCACAGGTAGAAATAGGGTTGGCGACACGCGTATTCTAACCCGTCGCCTCATGGGTAAAAGTGTTTATTAGGGTTATAAGTGTGACTCCAGACCTGATGAACTAAGAGAGTTTCTTAAGATGGTTTCTGCTCTTTATCATGTTCATTGATCATTTCGTTAACTTTTTGAATGGCATCATCTTCGATAACAGAGATCTGTACTTTTGTACACCTTTCTCGAAGCACACCTACAAAGTCGTACAAATGTGTAAAATCACTTCTCTGAACTGTGAGTTGATCTACAATACGTTTGCATGTTGCCCCGATTCCATCTGGTGCCCCTTTCCCATGTCCTGCCTCGATGGAAACACCAAGTTAACCAAATTTTAGAGAAATACCCGTATATAGATTAAGAAAAAAACGTCATTTGAAATATAATAGAACTAAATATACGAAATACACGAAATATACGATTATCTATAAAATGTAATGAAAATATGTGCACAATACCTAATTAGTTTTAACAAAATAATTGTTTAACGATTAACTTTTATGATATGTATGAATATACATCAAAAGATATAGGTAGATTGATAAATTGCTAATTTATAATTAATTTTCATTTCAACAAATTACTGTAATTATAACTATTAATAATACAGCGATAGAAAAACATAATTGTGCTGTATAAAATAACGCTTAAAAATTATAAATTTTATATTATTATTGTAATAAGTGCACAGAACTTTTATTTATTCATTTATTTATTTTAACAATAACCAACGGTGTTGCAGAAAAATTTAGCATTTTAACCGAAATCTGTATTTCAGCAAGTAAAGCCAATTTTCACAATATTTCTTAAACAGTGCAAAGACAGAATATAAAGTCTTGCAATATCAATGTAATCAAATTAATAAATAACCCCAAACAAACGAACTATGTGCATATGTTACCAAGTATATTTACAATTTTTGATTTAAAAGTATACTTTTGCTGAAGGAAATGTATGTATGTTTGCATGTCCATTTCACTGGTACGCCCTACGCCCTTTTTTCCTGGAATACAAAAAAGTCACTAAAAAGTAGGGTAATTATTCGCTTTTTCTTTGCTCATAGGCGATGGTGATAAGCTAGTGGAGACGGTGCTAAAGGCGATACCGGATTCCGTGAAACAGGACGGAATAGTGCCCGAGAGCGTGATACGAGAGAGGTATCGTCGAGTAAGTTTATTTTACTCGTATACAGATTAATCGTGTAAATTTCATATAAAGCAGCTTTAATGATTTATGTGTTAGGCCGATTGACCGCAAATTATTATTCAGTTAACGGATGAAGCGAAATCGGCCTGAATAGTTTGTCGTATGTCGAACGATAATCAATTATTGATAATAATATAATCATTTGTCATATTTAATTTCTACTCTGTTCCTGTTTCAGTCGATCGATCCTGTTAAATAGACAAGAAATGCATGCAATCATTTGTAAAGATGAAATAAATTATGTTACAGCAGGCATGCGAAGCATGCGGTTCACCTGATGTTAAGTGACTGACCACAGCCCTTGAATATCGCCGACATCAAAGTGTCGCATTGCCTTGTCGGCTTAAAGGAAGGGGAGGGGATAAGGAGAGGATTAATGAATTCAGAAATTGGGAGAGGATTTGAATAGGATAGGAGAGGAATGGGATGAAAATACAGGCCTCCGAGCCCCCGCTCAACGTAAGAAAGTGCGAGCCTGGCCCAATTGTTCAATGCTTGGCTCCTACTCTTATAAGTATCATTTAATTGATAGGATGATAGATAAATTTTTTGTTGTTAAGATTTATATTTTTTAATAATTAATTGTTATATCCGTTTCAGTACCAGTATTTTCTTCATATTTTCAGACTAAATAATTCCTAAAAACAATCCAGTATGGTAAAAAATGTATTTCAGATGGAAAGTGTAGCTCTGAAGGTGGCATTAGTGGAACACGACGGGGCTCCACTGCCGGTCTACTTTCTGTCCTGGCTACAGTCTGCCCTGCTGTTTATGAAGGTATTTAATTTAAATGACTACTCATAAGTACTTTGTAAAAAGTTAACATGAATAGAAATATTTTCTATTCTATTCTAGAAGTGCTCAGAAAATGAGCTAATCAGGGTTATGCCCGGTTTCTGACTTATTTTAATATTAGTTAACGTCAGGCAACTGTGACTGTCAAATTTCGTATGACAGTTAACTAAAATATTATGTACCTACACAGAAACCGGGCATAAACCGTAAAAAATAATTATAAATCTCGTAAGAGTTTTGCATTTCATCGTCTACCATATAAACGATTTGAAAACTTTGAAAAAAAACACTTATCACTCATTGTACTAGAAAGAGGTTTTCTTATAGACGTTATTTTACTTTTAAAATAATATTTCCTATTAGTTGTCAGGTATTCCGCAAGAAGAAATCGACAAGCCCCCAAAGGAACCATTCAAGGATTTGGATACATTTGACTTGTTGCAACGGGCGAGGTAATTTGTAAAGATGTTTTTGCCACATGATTATTACTCTAGTAAAGATGGCGTGGACTTGAAGGGATTCCATGGTTGTAGGCTTTTTTGGAAAGTCCGTTATTGATTTGTACATTAAAACACTTCACTAGTTCCACATTCGTACATTTTCGTTGTCTGTTATTAGCTGACGCTTTTACGTACTCATAGACTAATTTTATGTCTAATATGATCTTAATAATAATGAATAGTTTTGGAGATCCCATGATTAGTCAGAAAATATACAATATTTTCGAATTTTACTTCGTGTTTAGATATTGTGAATATGCTTGTTGCTGTTCCGATCCGGGCCACCAGCTTTTTTATGCGGATTGTGTGTACAATTCAAAATATTTTACACATATAACTCGAGTAAATAATTTGTTTTATCCTGCATTGCTAATCGAAATGAATATAAATACACATAATTACACATTTAAATAGTTCAGTTTGTTTTTCCATTCCGGACCTCAATGGTCATGTTATTTTTTAAAAAGGACCCATAACAAAAATAATTGGTGACCCCTGTCGTAGATTAACGTGGAATACATTTTGTCTTATATTTTATTCAGGAACGAAATATAGTCATTTTATATTTTAGAAAATACATATAAAAGAAACTACTCTAGAACAATGACTGCAGGCCACTCATACCGATGTAATTGCTCTTGTTTTCGGTTCAGTAATCACACCAGTGGGTTACGTAACCATCTCCGCACGTGGCTATACCACGCGTTTAATGAAATTTTTGTTCATTAAAATATTATACTAGCTGTTCCGCGCGGCTTCGCTCGTAGCTTAATGTTTCATAGCCTATAATAACACCTACGTCACTCGATGAACATGCAGCTATTTAATGGTGAAAGAATTTCTAAAACCGGTCCAGTAGTTAGTGTTTACAAACATACATACGTAAACACAAATGTTTCCTGTGGAATTTTAGTATATAAGTAGAAATTATCAATATATGTTGTATTTACCATAAAACGATGCGCTACAACTTTCTTTAAATCGCACAGAATACGGCCAGCAAATTAATTGGAAAATCCACAAACATAGTAATGATAATGATAGCTTAAGGAACATTATTTAATTTAGTAGTATTGAAAATTTTGGACACGGAAACAACTACGAGCACATCCAACTCGCTATTTTGATTCATCAGAAAATGTATTTTTATCTTCATCTTGAGAGTCGAGTCTTAAAACAACCAAAACAAGGAAGTCTTAATTCCTTCTCTGTTACCTTTTCCTGTATTAATATAGGTTTTGTGCCTGAAGCAAATTATAAATAATGATAGTTTTTTTTCTAGATTTTGGATGGAGCGCGGTAACCTAGCTGCCGCGATTCGCTACGTGAGTTCACTGGAAGGTGCGTCGCGAGCTGCCGCGGCATCCTGGACCAACGATGCGCAGTCGCTGCTCGAAACGCGGCAAGCAGCTGAGGCAGTACTGGCGCATGCGGCAGCTCTGGGCTTGCAATATATTTGAGTGTGAAAATTAAAAATAATCATGTCAAGTGTGTTTATGATGTGTCGAAGAGTTAATGATTAAACATTGTAAAGTATTATATTTTTTTCATTATTTATTTTTAAGGGACTGTATGACAAAATAACATCCCAATCTGTGAGACATGAATATAAATAATTTTCTTTTGATACTCACATTAAAGGCTATATTTAATCCATGATATTCCAATATCGGCTTGCTCCACACACATCCTGATTTTTTCAGATTCTGAATTTCCTATATCGACCTGTAAGGATCTTAAAATCAGATCCTGAATTCAGACAGACATTCAGCATGTGTGAGGCCGGATTTAAAGTGATATATATATATATATATATTAATAATAAATCAGCCCGCTCATAAGTGTGGCAAGTGACCTCAGGGGACCCTCATTGAATGTGTAATATGTAATTATGGGTAAATTATGTTCTGTGGTGTGTTAAGATGAAATAATTGTAAAATTCTTGGTTTTATTGGTTACTCAAATCAAATTCGTATATGACTATTTTCTGCAATAATTCATACCTTAAAGAATGTCTAATTTTGTAACTAGTGATTTGTAGCACTGGATTAATAATTAATCGTCATTGCTGCCATTAAATATTACAAAAGTGACATTAACAACGCATCGCTGTGAATGTAGTAGATCCGTTAATTAGCTAGTAACATTTGAACGTAAAAAATACTCAAGATTATTTAAGATATTTAAAAATATACAAAACATAATTATCTATTACTTTAATTTATATTTTAATGGACTTATACTATGCAAATGCAAAGCATGATAGTTTTTCTACAACTTATTACTTAATTGACGGTTGGCGCAGTGAATATGGCAATAGTCTATTGCCCTGGAGTGTGTGGGTTTGATTACCACGAACAAAAAATTTGATGAACATTGAATCTTTTTACTGTCTGTGTGTATGTATTTACAAAAAAATATACACACAGATATAGTAAAAAACGCATGCGTAACGATCGAAAATGACTTTATCATCTAAAAATTCGTCAACACCTTCTAAAGGCTTTTAATGTTGCTTTTCTCTCATTTAATTATCCCTTCAGTATTGGTGACTACTTTGATTAAACGGTTGTCATTGACACAATAATAAATTTATACAATTGGAGCAAACTACATGACCGTGAGCAGCGGAAGTGTGTTCATATTGATGTAAATATCGGTTCGATTGGTTGCTGAAATCGATAGATGTTGTAAGGGTTGGTTGCTGGTGGATTCATATAACATGGAATAAACGCATTCGTGGAGCCATTTTAATTGTATTATATTTGTTTTGAGAAGTTCTAAAAGAAAATTTTATCTCTGTCATGCTCCTCTTTTTTAGCTTTATTATCACCACATTATGTAAATCTGGTCAGTGTAAACAGTAAAACAAATCTAGATGAAATAGCCTACTTAATTTAAAGAAGAACCTTAGCATTCGAATTTCAGACCAAAGTTGGAGAAATAGGAAATATCATATACAGGACACAAAGTTATTTCAGTTTGCTAATGTTATGTGATGTATATTATGTAAACAATTTTCATATTGTAATGATCGGCCTAAATATCCTAAGCCGATTTTGATTTCGGGAATTTTATTTCACTAAGAGACAAATTTCGTGTCACAATTTTCTCGCATCGAATCTATTTAATAACATAGGTAGTTATAACTCTTGAATAATTGTAAAGTCCCATGTCCCCGTGTTGCTAAATCCGTTTCACATATCATTTATAATTCAGGGACAAGTCGGTGATTACCCTTCCGTACCTTACCAGACCAAATATTTTACCACGTCTCCACCGTGGATCGAACCCATGACCTCTCGATTGTAACGCACAACGCGCTAGCCACGAAACCAACGAGGTGGAATAATAGATTAATAGATTTTAATTCTTACACGATCAAAAACAATGAATAGTAACGCCTGCGCAGGCGCACGTTACAACACACAGTTTGTGTGAAACCAGTGTTCAAACGGAAACCCCAAACTTACTTGTTATATAGACTAATACAGGAAATCACAAATCCTGTGCAATTTTAACAATAACGTCGTGTTCTTTATCCTTCTACTAAAGGTAATTTTTCTAGTGTTATGAAGTGATTAGTGATTAACTATATGTGTTAATGTGACGGTTCGTTATTTACATCTTAAGATCAGAGTGAACGTTGTAAGATTTTGTAGTTACTAGGATCAAATTATAGTGAAATACTGTCTTCCTATTGGGTCATAAGCATTTAACATCGATATTTCTTTAGAGGGACCATCTTATTGGTTCAGTGGTTAACAGAAGAAAGAGGAAAGGGGTCCACAGAAAGATCATCATCTACTTGGCATTAAATAACAAATAATCATATTTCTTTCAAATCAGTGAAGCTACGACCATCCTTTGATAAGTAACACGAGACTTTTTTTAGAAGCACATAGGTGATTAGTGATCAGACCTCTATCCTTTTCTAGATTAGGACACGTTTATTACATCTAAGAGCAGTCAAATAAACTGGGACAATGATAACCCTGTACATTTAATAGTAACTACAGATTCTCCCATTTAATTCTGTTTATACTGTTATATTATTTTCAAGTTTTTTTTCTTATATTTAGGATACAGATACAAATAATCCATGTCTTGTAAACATGTTGGCGATTATACTGATAATTATAATCTGTGGGCTGTGGGCGTGGTCTCGAGCAAAGAGGAACAGGAACGAACCCCCAGCCATTCCAGGAGGGTTGCCTCTGGTTGGACACGCTCATCTGCTTATTGGAGATAGTGTTCGTAAGTATTTGTTCATGAAATTCAAACTACTTTAGACTGGATACGAAGGTCTGTGAAAATAAACTTATCCACTAAAGAAATGTGGTGTTAGTGGGGTTTTTCCTCCTCAGGTACAATTTGTGCACGATTATAGATATAGCGTAATAAACCAAATTTTTATACCAGCGTAGTGTGTTGGTGGTGGTGCGAAATTATGGTCTTTCGTTTCTCTTTTAAGAATTTATTTTATTTTAATTTTTGATTCTCAAGAAAAAAACTTGTATAATATGTTTGTACTATTTTTCAGAATTATGGGACTCGGTGAAGGAAGTGTCTTACGATTGCATTCGATTAGGTGGAGTCTTGTCTGCATCCATCGGCCCTCGCACTGTTTACAGTTAGTTCGAATTCTTTTAAGATCCTGTAAACAATATCTCGGATTGTGACTCTAATCGTCTTGTTTTAGTTGTTACAGATCCTGACGATGCCCTTACTGTAGTCAACACTTGCCTTCAGAAAGATGCCTTCTACGAATTTGCTAAACCTTGGCTTGGAGAAGGATTAGTTACTGGAAAATGTGAGTACAATTCCCGTATCTTTTGCCAATTCATAATTTGGTAGAGGTTGAAAGAATGTGACACACGTAGTTGATGAGGTTTTGAGGATTTGAATAGCATTATGTTTTTGCTATACTATACGGATTAATGATTGGAAGTTGTGAGAGGACTTGAACAGGACGGGACAGGAATGGGATGGGAATACTGGCCTCCGCTCATCATACGAAATACAGTGCAATACTGTTTCACGCCGATCTTCTGCTGGGGGGTGGTACTTACACCGGTGCAAGCTTGGCCCAATCGTGCAATGTTCGGCTCCCACTCTTTTATTGCTGAAGATGTTAGCCAGCAGATTTCCTTTTGTCCCCTCTTACGACACCCACGGGTAGAAATGGGGTGGTAAATATTCTTATACCCGTCGCCACAGGGGTTACGTGTAGAACAAATCTTGTACAAATTCTTGATCAATTCTTAATGTAGCTAGCAATACTAATTTTCTTTCCAGTATCCATATGGAAGCATCATCGCCGCCTGCTCAACCCAGCATTCAGCCAAGTGGTTTTGGACGGATTTCTGGGAGTCTTCAACAGTCAAGCCCGTCGATTGGTCCAGGAGTTGAGCAAAGAAGTGGGCAAGGGACCGTTCGACCATTGGGTGTATACGCGACATAATGCCTTGGAGACCATTTGCCGTGAGTAAATATGGGAAATTTAAAAATTATTTAGACTTTTTAGACGTTATCCCTTAATTGAAGTGTAATTTTTCATGATTGATGTTGTTTTCGGGCGCAGCGATGTAATTTTTATTTGTAATATGACTTGGAACTTGCCTGTGGCATACGGAATTTCATATTTGTTTCTGACATTACAAGTAAACCCGGCCTGAGTGTCTGAGTTTATTTTCCAAATTGTTGACGAGCTAATCTTCAGAGTTTTTTAATAGAATAGCCGGATTTTCCTCTCCCACCCTGTTCTACTCCGCTCCCAATTTCCCATCATAAGCCTCCTCCTATCACCTCCCCTTCCTTCAAGCCGACAAGGCATCTGCGACAATTTGCTGTTGTGGAAGTTCATGGGCTTTGGTAAGTCACTTGACATTAGGTGAACATACACCCGCCCGCTGTTAAAAAAAATTATATTTCACCAGGGAGACGACTAAATGCTAGATCAATTACTTCTTTACAGTTATTAATAGGGCTAGTATTAATTAGTTTCATATTTCAGTGACGGCCTTAGGAATTGACTTCACCGAAAAGGGGGTTCTGAACAGCCAATACGTACAGGCTACAGAGCAAATATTCAACGTCTTCGTGGAGAGATTCCAGAAGTTCTGGCTCCATAACCACTTCATATACAGCCTATCAGGTCTAAGAAGGAAGCAAGACAGATTACTGAAGATTCTACATAATATGTCTTATACGGTACTACAGAAACGAAAGGCTGATTACTTGAAGCGTTTGGAGACTGGTAACAAAGAAGATAAAACAGGTATTTATGTGATCCATATATTAAGACAATCCTCGAGGTATGTAACTCATAAGGTGAAAATATAGTTCAAAAGTTTCGGCACTTTTAAAACAATTGTTAAGGTGCTTCAAAATAATAAGCCATATTTTTACGATTTTCTTTCAAACATACAATAATAAACCTTGTCCTCTTGACGTATTATTCGAAGACTCAATTGGCGCAGTGGATACAGCAATGGTCTATTATGCTGGAGGGTGTGGGTTCGATCCCCGCAAGTAGATAACTAAGATTTGATGAACATTGTAATGTTTTAATGTCTGGGTGTTCTTGTTCAATGTATAGTATTTACAAAAAAAGTATGTTTAAATATGTTTATCAATTATGTGGCTTCCATAGTACAGCTTTGCTTAGTTTGGGACTAGATGGCGTTGTGTTAAATGTCCAGGAATATTTATATTTATTTATATTCAACAAATTAACTTTAAACCCTAGATTTTAAACTTAATCTTGCAGGTACAAAATTCAAGCCGTTCATGGACCTCCTACTAGAGTTATCAGTGGAGAAGGGAGCATTTAACGATCGAGAAATACAAGAGCACGTAGATACCATGATAGTCGGCGGCCATGACACCTCGGCGAGCGTTCTGATGTACACCCTGCTGTTGATTGGATCTCATCCTCAAGTTCAGGAGAAGATATTTGAAGAGTAAGTTTAACAAAAGTAAAAAAGAATATACAAAGGTTTCTAATGTGAAAACAGGTTATATGAATATTTGAACATTTTAGCGAAGTCAAAATTAGCGGAAAAATTTGTAGTTCGGTAAAAGATCCCTAGTTAGTGATTTCCTTTAAGGTGTAAATAATTATTAGATTAGCCTATGTTATTCGTGGATAATGTAGCTTTCGAATAGTGAAAGAATTATCAAAATCGGTCCAGTAGTTTTGAGCTAAACAAACAAAGTTTTCTTAGTGTAGATTGACATGACATAAAAATGTTGCGAATGAATATAAGGAACTCTGGTTAAATTAAAACGATTTTATCAAGAACAATAAGTTGACACTTAAGTAAAACAAATAACAATTCAATTAAGTGTAACTTAGCAAGTACTTTTTATACTATATTAAGTAAGTAATCTGTTAACGTATATACAAATTTGAGAGAACTTAAAGCCTGTTTTTTTTAACTAACACAGGCTTTAGTGTCCACAATTTTAACATGTACATTGAAACAGTTTTCAATAACAATTTATTATTATTACTTTAGATTACGTCAAGTATTCGGTACTGACGACCGTGACGTCACGAAGCAGGATCTCTCCCAGCTGGTGTATTTGGAGGCTGTGTTGAAGGAGAGCATGAGGATATACCCCATCGTGCCTGTGACGGCTAGAGTACTCGACCGAGATTTGAAATTAAGTGAGTGACGCAGAAATCAAAACTATTGGGTACTTACTGTGTCCCGTTTAAACCGCATTTAGTTCTCGTTTACGTGGAATTTTCGGTATAAAACCTCTGTCGTTTCTCGGGTCTCAAACTATCTTTGTTCAAATTTTCATCCAAATCCGTTTAGTGATTTAGGCATGAAGTACAGATAGTCATACAGATATACATAAAGCGGTTAGGCGTTATCTCCGTTCTTCTTTTATTCTTTTCTTAAGGTCTATGTAACTTTTTAAGGTAATTAAAAGGACTATCATTGGTTACAAGTAAAGCTTCCAGGCCAGAGGTTCCTAAAGTGTGCGTCACAGGAAGTATAGGGAGGCGTTGCAACGATTTCATTGCTTCCCCTCCCTCCATTGATGCGTCCCGATTATCCTCTTACTTCTAATTGAAACTAGAACTCACCCTTCGCTGACACTCAAGCGCCTAAACATATAACTAAACTCGTGAGTGCTTCGCAGATCGAAAAAAAATGTGAACCTTTCTAGGCCATAATATTAACCATTGTAATTTATACTGTAGTGTGTAGACACCCTTAGGGTTATTTAGCTTAGCTTAGTTTTAGGCATATTGTATTAAAAAGTAATAAAACAGTCATCAAACAATACAGACGTCTATTCAATCTTCCCATTGCATAATTCCAGGACACTGCACTGTTACCAAAGGTCGTACTTGCTTCATGTTCGTATACGGGATCCACCGACACCCGATGTGGGGTCCGGATGCCGAAGAGTTCAAACCAGAACGATGGCTCAACCCGGCCACATTACCTGATTGTCCTACTGCGTTTGCCGCTTTCAATATGGGGAGGCGAATTTGTATTGGTATGTAATTGGTCTGATTCCGAATCTTTTTTTATTCAGCGAAGCGAGATCTCATAGGTCGAGATGGATGTGTATTTATTTATTTATTTATTCATTTTTTACATTCTTTGACTTACAGTACACCTGACCGATTTCGGCCATGGTGGCCAATCTCAACAGAGACTAGCCAGCTGCGCAGGAGATATTATAGTGCACAAGTGTACGCGCGAACACAGGTGCACTCTCTTTTCCTTTTACTCTCATGACCCCATGGGACGGCAGACCGACACGACCGGAGAGAGATCAGGCGCACGACCGACGGCGACACTTGCTCTCCGAGGCACGGGGGTGTTCCAACACCGTCAACTTCCAGACTCAGGGCTGTTCCTATGATTTCTTTGTCAGAAAAATCCTAATAACATTTTTTTTGGCACCACCCGGGAATCGAACCCCGGGCCCCTCGATCTGTAGTCAAAGATGCAACCACTAGACCAACGAGGCAGCCTTCACTATGGAATATACACATTACAAAGCGAGGTCTAGCTTGAAGAGTCACTAGTTTTCTAGTTTATGTATCTGGTATAACATCTAAAATCAAAGACGATAATTTAATTTTAGTACAATCTCCCAAATAATTTACTCTTATGTTTGTCTGTATATGATTAACGTAGAAAAAATATTAATACTTTTTGAAAAAGGAACAATCAAATGTAGAATTAAATATTCGAATTTTATTTTTTTTCTGTATCAGTAAAGAACACATAAGTCGTGTCGAATATGTTGTTTTGAAATAGGAATACAAACTTTTTCGTTTATAATAGATAGGAATAAAATTTCCAAGGTTTAAATAGTAGAAACTTGGATCCCCCATATAACCTCCAAACAAGAACTTTTTTACTTATTATGTACAAATAAATATATGCTAAAACTAATTTCACTGGTACATTAATGACTTTACAGGTAAATCCTATGCCTACATGTCGATGAAGACCTCCCTCGCCCACGTCATGCGTCACTATAAGGTTCAAGGTGACCATACGAAGCTGGTTCTGAAGATAGATGTCATGCTCAAACCAGAGGAAGGCCATCACATAAGCATCGAGAAACGGAGCCAAGAATAAATTAGAGAAAATGTCAATGTTTGTATAGAAATAGATAGTAGTGTAGTGCGTTTAGCAGATTAATTTCTATCGCATTTGTATCTGTAGCGTGATTGTAGATTTTTATTTTTCGCAACATGTAGATATAGATAGACATTATTAAATGCAAATGATAAAAAATTGTTGTTTTTTATCTATACACGCATAGTTGCCTATGAGAGGATAGTTATTAAACAAAATTAATAATGAAATAGGAAGTTGTTTGTTAAAAATTCCGCTGAGTATTGAGAATATTCAATATTTCAAGCAAAACCATATTTACTGACTCCCTCACCGCCATTGTACATTAAAATACCTTTTTGGGGGAGGTCGGTTAATAATGTAGATAGTAATAATTACTACTATGTAAAACATCATAATACCAAACACTTCAGTACAAAATAATATTTGTTTTTTCCTATCACCTTTAACCCTGTTTTTATTACGAACACAGTTCAATATCATAAATGCCTCTACTTCCTAGGAAATCATCTTTCTTTTTCTCTACGGATGCTTCTTTATTAAGAGCCCACGTTGCAATAAAAAAATAATAATTTAACGTTTTAATTATTTTATTATTGACACAGACATTCAGTACTAAACACACTAGTTCATTTTTCGAGTTTCATCGCCCTTCTTCTCCGCCACCGCGCTCACGAGGCTCGGCGAGGCTTCCTTCAGGTCATACGCGAGGCCGGTCAGCGCGAGGCAGTCTAGGAACAGCGTGGTTAGGTTGATGAAGTAAGACAACTCCGCGGCTTTGTAGTCCCAGGGGAACGTGTGGTGGTAGTTGTGCCAGCCTTCGCCGAGGGCTATGATGGATACTAGGCTGTTTTCTGAGGGCATTATGTCTCTGAAAAAAAATGAGAGTCTAAAATGATTTACTTTGTATATTTATTAATTCAAGTATAACATGCGTTTATAGTCTAAGAGGCCTGTATTCCCATTTCATTCCTCTCCCGTCCTGTTCTGCTCTCCCAACTTCCTATCACTAGTCCTCTCCTTATCACCTCCTCTTCCTTCAATTCAATTGTTAAACTTTAATCGAAATAATGTGTATAATTTTTATATCGGAAAGGACACCAATTGAAATGACGAAATTTTATCTACGAATTTCAAATGTAAATAGAATGTTACGATGGAAAAGGCATTTCCGAGACATGCCATGGTCGGTGTTACATGAATGAAATTTAAATGGAATAATATGTGAACCGAATGGACTATCTCATCCAAAACATGAAACATCCACTCCTACTTTGAAAATTTTTTTTGTAACATTTTTAAATAAACTAATAACAACAATTTATAACAGGATTATAGGCACCTATTTTATCGATTATTAAGTTTTCTTTAAATTTTCCTATGTAACTAGCTGTTCCGCGTATCTTCACCCCTTCGCATAATGTTATATAGCCTATGTTACTCGTGCATAATGTAGCTTTCGAATGTTGAAAGAATTATTAAAATCGGTCCCGTAGTTTTTAAGCCTATTCATTACAAACAACCAAACAAGTTTTCCTCCATAAAATATTTTTTTCCTCCATACTATACATTTAAAACGAAATAGTATAAAATAATAAATATATGTAAACACTTACTTGTCATATGGTTTAAGCCCATGTAAATGTGCGAAGCTGTTCACGGACCACGTGGCATTCAAAGACATCAGGTACCTCACGAAGGTCGCCAGAATGGATATGTAGACCTCCTCCGAGAATAACCACACGGGGATGATTATTGGTATGAGGAAACAAAAGAGGAATTTGAGGATGTTGAAGTACCTGAAATTTTATGGTTTTCTTTTATTTGGGAAGATCGATTTTTATAAATGTAATTCGAAATGTAAGGAAATTAAAGTTACTTAAAAACATACACAAAATGATAAAACCAATACAGGCTGTATGGCATGTGTCACAGAAATCGTTCGATCCTAAGTAAATGGGCATGTATGATTGATTAGTAGAAAATTATGATGTGATGAATATTATAATTATTCTACTGTCTGGGTGTTTATCTATCATACTTACGATAGTATCTATGTATTTACAAAAAAGTCTTTATAAGTATGTTATTAGTAATCTAGTTATTTATTTATGCATTACAATATGACTTAATTATATATAGTTATAGTAGCAAAGCCCACTTTAGTTAAATTACAATATCAATAATGCGACCCGGAAAGATTTTTAACAAGTGAATTTTACGATGTGTTATTGCCTTCAAATTAATTTTTTATGAGATTGAATTTTCAAACATCAAAAACTCATTTTCTAATATTACTCATATCATCTTGGAGGCTTCATATGCCGCTTCTTTTTCATCATCATCCAGCCTCAGAAGTATCCTTTACAAGCCTTACAAACAAAAACTCACCGATTGAAAAACGCCAAATCCGCATCACTAGTGATATCGCTAATATCGATCTTGGACCCTTCAGCCTTCACGTGAGGGTGCTTCTTCATCATCAGCCAGCCCATGTGGCTGAAGAAGAAGCCGCGGTTGGCGTCGTGAGGGTCAGCGGAGGTTTCAGACTTCTTGTGGTGGAGGCGGTGATCCCGGACCCAATTGTAGAGGTTGTTCTATAGTATAAAATATCTTATTATAGTATTCTGCTTACACCTTTAAATCTGTATTGCTTATCGTATTTCTAAAGAAGTTGCTGCTTTTTACATTATTTTGATAAATCTTGCAGGCTGAAAAAATTGATAATTAACGACATTACATTAGAAATCAGTAACAGTATTTCTCCACTATTTAATCGATGTTATCATACATATAAACCTTCTTGAATCATTATATCTTTAAAAAAACCGTATCAAGATCCGTTGCGTGCTTTTAAAGATTTAAGCATACAAAGGGACGTAGGGACAGAGAAAGCGACTTTCTTTTATACAATATAGTGACGATAATTTATTTATATCATATTAACTTATAGTCTATTGATACCTATGCCCAGTAGAAGTATGGTAACAGGCGTCATACAATACTAATATTTATATAATATAATATTATCATAGAATTTAAAGAAACGAAAAAAAATATTAAAAACATTAACAAAACTAGGTTTTTTTTAAAAATAATTTAGTTTTTTTTTAATTCTTTAAAAAAATCTGAGATCGAATAGATATGGGATATACGAATTCTAATATTTGATGGGTATATTTAATGTTCTTATTAGTACTTTTACGTAATGCCTATATATAAGAGTAGGCACTAACTACGTTAATGTGCTAGGGAAAACCGAGAAAGACACCATAACAAATATTTACTCAGGTATTAGTAAATTTTTATTTTCTTAGTATTCTGATTAATATTTGTTTGTGTAATTTTTTAATTTGGGATTTTGGTAGAATTTATTTTCATCACAGTAACTGCGTACATTATTTAATTTCAGGTCGTTTTGCGTCTGTTTATTGTGGTATTTTAAAGATATTTTATTCACTTTTACTGTTATTCACTTAATTCAACCTGCATATCGGTGGAGCGTTATGAAAACCTTAAATCACAAATTTTATTATTATTTTATAATTTGCCACGAAACTACTTTTATTTTCGAATTACTTAAAGAACCATTAAAATGTAAACATGCGATTTTCATGAAAAATCTAACGAATTTCTTAGTTGACTACGGCGCGGACGACAAAAATTTTTGCCTCATCTGTAAGAACATGCATTTCTTGTTTTTAATACGTTCGAATTTAGTTTAATGTCATGACATACCTGCCCAGCGATAGCATAGAACATTAAAAGCAGTATTTTCAATGGCTTTTTGACTTTATACGAGCGATGTGTCCATAGTCTGTGGGCGCCTGCTGTCACTCCAAGACCCGCCATAATACCCACTGCTGTCTCTGAAATTTTTAATAAAATGTATTAAAAACTACATATCAATGGCGTATTTACATACCTACCCTATATAATTATATATAATTATATATAATTGCGCGCAAATTGTGCGCAATTCGACATCAAGCGTCTATTTTGCGTGAGAGTTGATAATCGAACCATATCAGCTCCTCCATGAAGCCCACCAATCTTCTAAGATTGATGAAGGCCTCAGAGAGTGATCCCAATTCACACAGTATTTTGCTCTGTAGTTTGCAACCCCCCAAACTACGACTGGAGTACTTCTGACTGTATCTTCAGCCTCTAAGCAGGCCCTGCAGTTAGCCCTGTTAGTAATTCCCGTCCTATCTTAGTCCAATGATATTTTCCATCATAATTAGGCCAAGAATCATTATTAAATATATACATGTGAATGTCCACAGGCTCACGTTTTGCAGTTTCAACATTTGCATAACACTATTTGTACTGAACTAACCATATAAGTTATAGTATTGTTTATGTAAATAATGTTCTATTTGGAATCAATAATTTAAATTTTCCTTGTAACTTATAAGGCATCACTTATTCATCTTTTTATGTTACTATGTGATCGCGTATTTATCGCATAGCCGTTAAAGAGAACAAAAAAATGTTTTGGTCTTAGAAGTGAATCGACCGCTCCATAAACAAAATTCTTAAGATGTGTAAAATTAGGACTGAGGACATTATTTTGCCTTCGCATCATTTTGCGGTTTTAGTAGCTAATTATTTTCATTTATCTACCTATATCACTTATGTTATTCTTAATCATGGTATCTATTATCTTATATCTTAAAAAAGTATAAGATAATAGATACCATGATGAATATGTGGCGTCGGGTTAGAACACGTGTGTCGCCACCCCATTTCTACCCGTGGATGTCGTAAAAGGCGATTGAGCCAAGCTTGCACCGGAGAAATTACCTCCCACCAGCAGAAGATCGGCGTGTTGTATATTGCAAAGTGTTTCGTACGGTGAGAGGGTGCCCGGAGGCCTGTATTCCCATCCCATTCTTCTCCCATCCTGCTCTACTCCTCTCCCAAGTTCCCATCATTAATCCTCTCCTTATTCCCACCTCTCCCTTCAAGCCGGCAAGGCATCTGCGACACTTTTTGTTGAAGATGTTCATATACTCCGGTCGGTCGCTTAACATCAGGAGAACCGCATGCCCCGCTTGTCTGATTTGACATAAAAAAATATACACTTACCGAATATAAAAGTACTTCTCAAACATCTTCTTCCACTATACAAAAAGTACCCAAAATATACTGGGACGACTATATGAATTACATTTATGATTATAGCACTGGACCATATGATTGGTGTAACAAAACCCAACCGCTTTTCCAGCCTTCTGATTGGTGCGAGGAAATGGGATTCCTTTTTTAAAACTTCGTCGTAGTAACTTTTTGTTGTCTCATATTGTTGTATTGTTGTTGTACGAGTTGCCATTACCTGTAACATAAATTAATAGTAATTTATGTTTGAATTAAAGAAAATTTTGCTGGACCGATTATGATGAAACTAGGTATACTTATAGGTAAGGGTCCAGATTAACATATAGTTGTTACGCGTCGCGGCTAGTTATTTCATAAAACTTAAAAAAAAATTGGATAGAATGTCACGCCTAAGATGTTAATGGATGTAGTATAGACTACATCCAACCTTATAAGCTGTATACAGACGTAATAGAGAAATATAATCAGGGAATTTCGATGGGATGGATATATTTTATTTTTTTTATAAAACTATCCGTTAAAATTTTTTACTAAATAACTTTGAATTGATTAAAAGAAGATTATGATTCAACTGTCAATTTTTCACATCTACATTAATATTATAAAGAAAAAACTCTGTTAGTTTGTTTGTAATGAATAGGCTCAAAAACTACTGGGCCGATTTTGAGATTCTTTCACCATTCGAAACCTACATTATCCACTATCAGCTACTGTATGATATACTAGGTATACTGCACAGCTTAGCTACCGTAGCATAATGTTATATAGCCTATAACATAGCTTATGTCACTCAGTAAAGATGTAGTGCAGTTAGCTAACATCTCATCATATTAGTCACAGCCGAATTCGGTCAGGAGGATCATAAACCAAGGTTCAACGACCCAAAAAAATTACAATTGATGTATAATGATTTGGAAACTTTTATATAATTAAGTTGTCATACAATGTCGACATAGTGTAATATTGACCTTTATATTGTGTCAATAGGTGTACAATAGGATTTGCAAGATTGGCCTCGCGGATTCATTAGTATGGTGTTATGAAAGTGGCGGCCATGTTGGATCTGTTTTTGTTTTCGAAGGTGCAATATGGAAACTTTTACTTATTTGTTTTTTTCAAAAACAACATTTGATTTATTTTTATTTATGTACACTAATATTATACAGAGGAAAACTTTATTTGTTTGTTTGTTTGTAATGAATGGACTCGAAAACTACTGGCTTTAAAAATTCTTTCACCATTCGAAAGCTACATTATCCACGAGTAACATAAGCTATATTTTATAGGCTATATATTACTACATATATAACATTATGCTACGGGAGCGAAGCCGCGCGGATCAGCTAGTTTCGAAAATAATGCGTTTCGAAAACTTTACACAAAGTGTTCATTATTGTTTTCCACAACTTTATGTTCTATACTTCATTCTACACTGGGGTTCTTATTATTATTTTTACATCGACGATTTAAATGACGATGTTAAACGTTGAGGTACTTAAATAGTAGGTACTATTTAACCGTTTATTTCAAAATATTTAAGTATTAATATTTTTTCAATCTCAGGCGTTCTTAAATCATTATACATCAATATACATTATTGGTTTTTAATTATTTTTATTTTCATGAAAAATTAATAGTTAAAGACTTAATTAAGATACATTTTTGCAATTTTAAATTGTTTTAATAATAAAACTTATAATCTGTTATTTTTTATTTTATTACAATGCTTAAACTCTCGCCGTAAAATGTGATTTTTTTTTCTTTATTTATTAATTTTTTCAAATATTAACTCCCGCGAATGTGCATATTTAATTTAAACTATAATGAAACATATACTTAGTAGCTCTAAGATAACAATCGAACTCTGAAATATTATAATATCAGTAGACTTATCGTTGTTATTACTATTTTCTTTTAATATATCCTTTTCAAAGGATGCTGTTTACATATTTACAATAATTTCAAATTGAATAACATTGAATCCGTGAAAAATGAAATATTAAAAAATAATTTAGAAATTATTTTTCGAAAGGAAGTCACTTGTACCCATAAAAAATATAATAGTTAATATGTACTTACTACTTAAATATAAACAATAATCACTTGTCACGACCACGCGTGTTTCACCTGTGGTACATCACTCCACTGAAGCATCTCACAACGAACATCTTCAGCTGTTGAACCTTATAATTGCAATATTATGACGACACTTTCGAGTGTACGTGTTACATTTGCGATTTTTGTATAGGTACATAACAGCGGAATGGTAGTTCTTCACAAAGGGTACAATTTAGGTTTGTTTTTGGCTAGAATTGGGTCAAGTTAGTCACTATGAGAGACTGACTACCCCTGAGAGATTTTACTGGAAATAGCATTTTAAATGCGTATATTTTTCTAATAGGTCGGGGCTCTGGTACCTATAATTCCTACCTATTTTGTTACATGATTGTATCATTGGTACAATGGTTATTGTAGGCATTACAACTGAAAGTGTTGACGGCGTATGATTAAATCTTGAGATTCACTTACGAGTGAAACAGACTTGGCACCCATATAAAATTGTATTCTTTACTTGACCATTATAAATTCTCGTCATTAATCCTCTCGTCACAATTCATCTAGGGCACTCCAATGTTGAAGATCTTAATGGGCAGCGGTCAGTCACTTAACATCAGGTGAACCGCATGCTCCGATTGCCTGCTCTAAAATAAAAAATGATATCAATTCTATTGTTGATCAAGTAAATAATTACGTATTACTTAATATTGAACTTGCCTTATATTACACATTTATGTAAGATGGAATACAAATTGAGAGATTCTTGGCATTTAACCCCCTAAGGATAGCGAAGCACTAACGACACTTATGTCAGTAACCAGTCAATATTAGCTGACCTACATACTCAGTAGTATGGACTATATTAAAGAAGCAAAATAAAACATAACAGAATGTAAACAATCTTATCGTAGTTTGAAACGCAGAACTCACAATCTAATTGCTTCGTACTGTATAAACACTTGTACTAACTGAAAAGTTATTTAAGTCTCTTAATTGTTCAGTGATTATTTAAAATTTGATTTATATAAATTCAAGATCAAATGAATGTGTACAAATAATAGTTTATGAATGGCGATCAAAACGAGACATGTATGTAAGTTTTCAGTTATATAAATATCCTTTTTCAATCATCTTCCATACTATATTTTACGTTCATGGTTTATCGAAATCGCGTAAAACCCTACTAGAGACTTTAATAATAGTTTCTATGGTGCTTCAAGCACACAAAAACATCCTGGTAATTATGTCATCAAAGAGACCAGCTTTGCTTTTAAATAAGTACTTACATTTCTGAAAATAACAGCGCAATTTAAATTATTCCTCTAAGCTTTCCAATATCTTTTAAAACAATATTTACATGAAATGCTCTACTTTATATTTACTTTTAGATACTGTGTGTGGTTGTAGCCTTTTTCATATCGGTAACAAGAGGGTCTTTGGTACGCGATGTACATACCGATAAAAATAAAATCCTGGACGAATACTGCCCGAAGAATGACTTTTGTGAGGAGGGCGCGCATGTTATGTGCATGTATTACAATCCTGTGAGTAAAAATAGATAATAATAAAATTAATAATGCTATATTCATCGTACACATAATTGTCAATACATTACACACACAAAGATAATTTTAAACAAAATACACGAAAGAGAACAAAATAGAAAAAGCAAAAGTTGTGAAAGAGGACAGTGTCAATTGACCAAGGCATTGGTTTTGCTAGAACATTTAAGGAGTAAGTTAAAAAAACCAGGGAAAATAGGGTAAAGTATAAAGTTAATAGTAAATTATATTTGCGTCGAAATCTGAAACGAATGTAAGAGTAATAACGTTTATTTGTCGATTACTCTTTATAATAAGCAGAGCAATATTGATGGGAAATTGGGAGAGGAGTAGAAAAGGATGGGAGACGATTGGGGTGGGAATACAGGTTTCCGGACTCCCACTCACCGAACAAAATACAGTGCAATACTGCTTCACGCGTGGTTACTACTGCTTCACGGGCTTAGCAAAATCGTGCAATGCTCGGTTATAGTAATTTTCTTTTCTCTTTGTGTTATAGAAAACCATTATGGGACCTTTATGCCATATATCAAAGGATGTTCGTATAACATCTGATCAAGCTGCACAAATGCTCGACTTAGGTAATTTGTAAGTATGGATTTTAATATTTCTTAAAACTAAATAACCAAGGAGCTTTTAGAGTTTTGCGTGAACATAAAAAATATAGCAAAGTAATCTATACTAATACTGTAAAGCTGAAGAGTTTGTTTGTTTGAACGCGCTATTCTCAGGAACTACTGGTCTGATTCGGAATTTTTTTTAGTGTAGCCTAGTGTAACCTTTTTTTAGTAAGCCCTGGGGCGCAGCTAGTAGTTTATATAGAGTAAAAATTCGATAATTATTACTTATTACTTATTAGTACTAGCTGTGCCCCGCGGTTTATCCCAAATGGTAACATAATACCATGTAGCCTATAGACCACCCTATGAACCTCCCGCTCATAAACAAAAAGATCTTTTCAAATACATCCAGTAATTTCCCTTTAGTCCATATTCCTATGTTTCTTAACTATCTACGAAAGAAGAATTTTTATTCGTTTTTTCATAACTGGTTATGAAACAAGAATATTTTATCCATTTCCATAACTGGTTAAGAAAACTTGTAAGCAAAATAGAGAAAAAAAATCTTATTTACTAATTATTGTTAAAAAAGTGGAAAAAAAATCTTACTTCCTACCTGTTACGATAGAGTAAACAAAAAGTCAATATTCATAATAATTTTATTTTATGTAAACATTTACAGCATTTTCAGTGAAAAGAACAAAAACATTAGATAAATTGTCCTAAAGACTATAAGGAGCAATAATCTCCAGACAATGTCCAACAGTTATTATATCTGCAATCATGTCCTCAATTGCGGAGTTAATTTCCAAGTCAATTGTTTCATAGTTTTTGGATTTATTCTTCTTTCTATGTAAATGAATCTTTGTTTCTTTGCTTAGAACTTCTAAGACTTATGCCAGAGACGGATTTTTACGTCCCAAATATTTATTTATTCTAGCATGCCACCCTTCAAGATCATTTGTAGTTCTTATAATTTCTTGATAGCAACACCACTTTTTAATAAATGCAATATCACTTAACCAGTACGGATTGAAGTACGAGTTAAATTTACGCACTCGTTCACAGTTAGGCGCTCGTTTCAATATATATTTATAACCCGACATTATGTATTTCAATGGCAAACGCGCCAAACCAGCACATTTAGCAACATGCCGTCTTTGGACTCTGGATTTCAGTCCTAGTGCCCTTGCCTTTTTGTATAAACCATTACAAAAGTGAAAGAAACATCCTTTGTTTTCAGAAATAATTCAGTTTTCGGAAATAATTTATGAATTGCATTCATAGCCGACTTCTCATAGTCCATGGTAATTTTTTTGGGATACCAGGTAGAAAATCGACTTTTAATTAATTCTATTAATATATGATATGTCTTCTCGTTTTTACCATGAAGAAATGCAAAAAAAGTGGGACCACTTTCTTTTTTATTCTATTGTATCCATGAATGGTATAAATTTGCGACATTGTAGTCTGCTAAAAGAAATGATTTGAATTTTTCTGGTATTATTACTTCAGTAGGCAATTTAAAATTAAGCTTAGTTACACCTAGGTTAGTGTTTCTCGCGTTGTACAATCCACTTTTGATGTTATTAAATTTCTGTAGGCCATTTGTGTTAGCACAGACGTTTTTTTTAGATCGTTATATTTTATCATGATATTAATTTTTGAAAAATTTGGTACACAGCTGGCATTATGTGAATTTTCCTTAATGATCAATTATCACTGTTAAGTGTTATATTGCCCTTACATCCTTTAAAATTATAACATTGCCAATATTTGTTTCCGTTACTGAACTTTTTTGTATTGTGGTACTGACGACCTCCGTAAAGTTATTTGATGCCTCCTCGTTTAGTTGGTATAAATTCAAAATATTTCTCTTCAGTTATTTCCATATTTGTATCTTTTATTAATCACAAATTGTTGAACAAAATCAATAAACGTAGTGGCTATATTCTCTATGAAAATCAATTCAACTTTACTGAAGGGAAACAAATGACTATAGTATGACATTTAAATATGATAACGTGTCATTCATATTAAGTAGGTGTACTATAAAAGTTTTGCTATGCAATATAATTATGGACTTTTTGTTTACCCTATCGTAGCTAGGAAGTAAGATTTTTTTGTCCACTTTCCTAACTGATTAGTAAATAAGATTTTTTTTCTCTATTTTTCTAACAAGTTTTCTTAACCAGTTATGGAAATGGATAAAATATTCTTATTTCATAACCAGTTATGAAAAAGTGAATAAAAATTCTTCTTTCGTAGATAATAAAGAAACATAGTTAGGAATATGGACTAAAGGGTAATTTCGAAGATTACCTAGTGAACACTTTAAAACCCCTACATTATTTTAAGAGCAAAAAGCTCTTCTACAGAATTCGCGGTTACATAGCAAGAGGAATAGAGACTGGTAAAAGTGGAGTAAAATTACCTCGAGGTTACGGGATGTTTCGACTGGTAAGAAATATATCTTACAAAAATATGATCGTTTTTTATACAATATTTATAGTATAGGTAGTATTAAAGCAGTAAAGTAAAAGTATAATTTTTGCTATGAATAAATTCATATATGATACTTTTAAATTAGGTTAGTTTTATAATCTTTTATAATTGCCTCTCACTGTAATAACATTATTTAATCTGTTTCAATTTCATATTTTACTGTTTAAGAATATCTATAACTTTAAAGACTCCATTAATTACGTAATGAAAAACGAATAATTTTTTGCTCAGTAACTAAATGTAAAACTGACTCCAACTGATTCTAGTTACTTTTTTAGGAATGGGATGAGGAACTTGCAACATTCGCCCAAGTTTTGGCAAATCAATGCGTATTGAGACATGATATGTGTAGAGGTTCTAGTAAGTGGTTCCAGTTTCTAGTTTATATTGAACAAGAAAATATGCAGTTTCAACACTAGTATTTACTTTTTGTTAATATCGCATGCATTATATATAGAATATATCAACCGCTACAAATATTATAGTGTATCTTCCTTTGTAGAACACGCAAAAAAGGAGGAGAATTAAAAGAGCATTACTTTATTTTATTAAGTTCATAAATTTGCTTTTCAAAGTTTCAAATAAAAATCATAAATAAAATTCCTTCTCCGATTTTTTAAAGATTTTTTTACCTGATGTAGCCCATAATCGTCTAGCACATCAAATTTGCCTTGCTGTCTTGAAGGAAGGCGAGGGGATAAGGACAGGATTAATGATAGGAAATTGGAAGAGGATTAGAACAGGCTGGGAGAGGAATGGGATGAGAATACAAGCCTCCGAGCCCCCGTTCGCATACGAAACACAGTGCAATACTGCTTCACGCCTTTCTTTTACTGGGGGTGGTGATTTCACCGTTGCGAGCTTAACCCAATCATGCAATGCTCGGCTTCCACTCTTTTAAATCATTAAAAAACATATTTTAAAAGCATTTGCTCAGAGCAATTGTCTATGTATATTTTACATTACTTCAATTAAATAATAATATTCGTATGCCATTTCATTGGCGAATTATACGAATATAATCTTGAACCAACATCTATGTGACCACAAGTCTTACAAATTTCATTTTTAATCTTCCAGAGAAGTTTCCAGACCCAGGTCAGACGGCTGGTATCGTCAGGTTCACCTACCCAGAATGGAACACCATGAATGGCGAGGGTCATAACTTCACCACTGGACTATCGGACGAGAAACTAATGTACAGCGTTAACCATATCATCCAAACCTGGTATTCTTTGAAGTCTACGGTCACCCCTGATATGGTTACGAATTATCCTGATTGGTTGGTGTGAGTATTGCGAAGATATTATTCCTAAAGGGAAAGCCCTTTAAATAAAAATTTAAGTATAGATTTAGCAAACTATGCAGGGGTATCATAAAGCTTGTGTAGGATGGTATTATTTCTCCAACGAAAAGGGAGGATCCTCGACCAGTCCGAACTACAGGACTGGCCGGCCGTTAGGCCCCGAGGTTTGATGTTTGGAAGTGGTATATGAATATGCTTAGCGGCGAAAATATTTCAACATCGTGATTTTCGAATTGTGACGTCACGTGACGGTCTTACTATCACAATTCATAGTGGTAATTTTTTATTGATTGACATTCTGATGTTACAAAAGTCTCCGTATTCGGAGTAATTTTTGAGAATTATAATATTTTAATGTAATTATTTACAATTAATATAACATTTCTAATTATTTTCACCAAAAAGTTATGTATATAGGGAAACAGATAAAGCTGCAGGGAGGTTGTATTTAGAAATGATACACGGAAAATCCACTCACATGGGTTGTGGAATATCAGCATATACGGACTATTCTTACCATGCCAATAATGCAGACTTAACTTATAATGTAAGTTCAATTACTTTAATGTAAGCATACATAATATTGAAAAAATAATGAATGTAATTAATAGAACTCACAGTGAATGAACTCTGCACATGACCGATGTTTAGAAGGAAGTAATACATTTTGGTAATAAAACTCAAATTTTATACGAAACCCATCTTTTCATTGCTTTATATTAGATATTAAAATAATCTATTTTTAACGTTAAAAAAGTATATATTCTTAAAACAAAAATGCGGTCTGAGATTTCTTATATATGAAGGTCTACAAATTGTACAAAAACACAGAGGTAGATTTAAATCCAGCTTAAACATCACAGAATGTGCAAATAATATGCAACTTCTCGACCCGGAGTCATCAAGGCGAGCACGTGTACAATATGGACCCCCCCACGGGTTCTGACATCGGGTACACCGTACGGTGTGGCTGCCCTGTGGGATACGATGAGGATGTCAACTGTCTGTGCTACCGTAGTGATCGAGCTAGTCGTAAGTAAACATTGCCTACAGAAGACCGACGTCAAGCAGTATTGTGCTGTGTTTCGTACGGTGAGCGGGTGCCCGGAGGCCATTTCCCATCCTGTTCTACTCTCTCTTAACTTCCTATAATAGTCTTAGTTTAGTTCTAATCTTCTCCTTATCTCCTTCCTTCAAGCTGGTCAGGCATCTGCGATACTTTGATGTTGTAGATGTTCATGGGCTGCTGTCAGTCACTTAACATCAGATCAACAGCAAGCTCCGCTTGCCTGCTTTAACAAAAAGTAACTGATTCTGATTGAACGTAGACCACGGGCTACAACATCGGGTATACCGTGTATTGTGGCTGCCCCGTGAAGCACGATGAAGATGTCAACTGTAAGTACTACCTTAGTGATCGAGCTGGCCGTAAGTAAACTTTGCCTTCTGTGCAAAGATATATGTTAACACCGGGCTTTGTGGCTGCCCTGTGGGATACGATGAGGATGTCAACTGTCTGTGCTACCGAAGTGATCGAGCTAGTCGTAAGTAAACCTTGCCTTATGTCCAAAGATATATGCTAACTGATTCATCGAACATAGTAAGGACCACTGAATTTGAATGAAATTTTGTACCAATATAGCTTGAAACCCGAGAAAGGCCATATTTTACTTTGTATCCCAGAAATCTCGCTGGAATGAAAGATATACGCGGGTGTAACCGCAGGGCACAGCTAGCTAATAAATTTTCTTCTTCTCAGCTACATCCTGTGAAACTGATCAATGCAAGCCATCAATTGTGCTACTCCCCATATTCACGGTTGAAGATGCGCCGGCGCATAAAATGATTCACACGAGCGGGTAAGTGTAAACTATGTTAAAAAAATTGCTGAAAATAGCAGATTTAGAAATAAGACAGCCTCTCAGTTAACTTGACAATGATATAGTTATAAATATTTTTAATTCCAGAGCTGCGAACAATACATTAAGATTGACGGATTCCTTTGAAATATTGGATCACTTTGATAGATTTACTAAGAAAGTATGTATAGAAATAAGTTTTGTATTTTATTTTGCAGAATTATATTGACATAGATTAATCGTTAAAAAAATTTCAGCCATTATTGCGAAATAATAACCACCAGAGGTTTGATGTAGATCATGCTCGTAAGTCTCAAAGGTAATAGAGAATTTCCTCAAATAAACAAAAAATCGCATTACATTAGTGTTATAATATGCATATTCCCATTTCAGAAAGTTCAATGAAAATAAGCATTCCGATGTCGGGAGACGGTATTTTGAAAAATCATTCACAAAAGAATCTTATCGATACACGTCCTCCCCGAAAAGCATCATACCACAAAAAGGTTTGAAAGTAAGTTAAAAAAAATACATAGCAAATTCTCCTAAGACTTTAAAACGAAGCTAATATATGCGGTTATTTACAAAACAACTTTCTTTACAGAAAACCAGAAGTGGACAAAGTATATTTTCTAGAACAGCTATATTTGAATTGCCTAAGAGAAAGCTTGTAACTAAATCACCCGTTACTCGACCATCAATTAAAAAGGACGTAGTCCCCAGAAAAGACTTTACAAAAGTACGAAAACTTGTCACCACTTATTTAAAGCAAAGAAGAATGAATGGCAAAGATTTCGCCTCTGAAAAAGTTAAATATATGTTTAACGACTCCCTTTTAGAAGTAAATGAAAAAGTGACTGAAAATTATCTTAAAACCACAATCAATATTATCAATTTTAATCAATATTTAAAAGATAAAACCCATGGCTATACCAATGTTTCAAAAAATTCTATCAAGATTGACCATGATAACGAGGGGGATAAAAATGTACTAAGCTTATTAAACGATTTAAAATCTGAAGTAAAACATATCGACTTCAATAAAAAAGAAAAAGAAATATTTGATGCCAAACTCCGTCAAATATATAATAGCATATCAGGGGACCGTTCCGAAGATAAAACAAACACCAATTTAGGTTTGAACAATCAGTCTTTAAAATATGAAAAATATTCCATATTCGATGTGTTTAAAGGAAATGTATTGAA
This sequence comes from Phoebis sennae, assembly GCA_001586405.1. Lineage (NCBI taxonomy): Eukaryota > Metazoa > Arthropoda > Insecta > Lepidoptera > Pieridae > Phoebis > Phoebis sennae. The sequence continues at coordinate 3,287 of LQNK01000219.1, read as the reverse complement.
AGACCAAAACAAAAAATATCCAGATTTAAGCTATGATCGCCTTTTTCATAAAAAATCTTTAAAAAGCATTGTTAAGGAAGAAAATATTCCCACTAAAGAGGATATTCATAATGAAAATAAAATAAGCAAAATATATGGAGTAAGAAGAAGAAACAAAGATTTCTACAGAAGAAAGGGTAACGACGGTTTAAGAAATAATTACTATTTACGGAAAGAAAACTTAGATGAAGCTCTAAGTACTGACAGAAGAAGATATTACCAGGAGAAACTTGATAACCTTGAAAGGAAATTACACAACATGCGTGGTTATAAGCGAAATCAGGTTGTAAGTATTGATTATTATTATATCTGAATTCTGTTTAACAATTATTATGTCTCTATTGATATCGAATTCGCATCCGATATTTCATAAACATAACAATTAACCCTTACCAATCTGATAAACAACTTGTTTCAAGGTACACGACGATCGCCATCTTAGACCCATGAAACCAGCAGCGGATCGGCGAAGGCCAGAAGATAGCAACGTTTTCTATATGCCAGATAGAGCTAGATTTTTACAAGGTTTTAAATAAGTAAAAAATTATAATCTAAAATTTAAATTTGTTATTGAATAAATATGTTATTTTAATACCTACCTTATTTTCGATCAAAAGGCAAGTTGACTCATGTGTAATTTCCCATAATAAATTAATATTTCCTACAATTTTTAGCTTACAAAAACACATTTTATCGATTTCAAATAAAAAAATGTATTTTGAATTTTTTATCATTAAACTTGGAACGTCAAAAACGCTATCGGCCATAATAATAATATGACGACATAATTATTGTAAATTTATTGGCTGTCAAACCTGAATGGTTACAGGCAAATTTTAAAGTACGTACTTGTTATTATTCTATGGTACCAATTTAACAAATAAGTAAAATTAATATGTCACTATTACATATGAAAATATGGTAATAAATATGCACAGCTTCATCATGTAGTCTGAACGTCCAAATTTCAGGTGTTTTGAAAATTTTCTTCCTTCGCTAAAAATTGTTCTAAAATTTAAAATAATGAGGAAAGAAATTATTAACAATGTATTTTTTGAAGTAAAAATTAGATCTGTCGGCACTAAAAAATAAATACATTTTATCTACAATTGTTCTGTAATCTATGACATATACTGTCATAGTCCATGACGTAAATTATGAAATGTTGCTAGTATTGTGAAAATATATTCAAATAAAGGCAAATATTAATATATCTCAATCATTTATATTTCGCTGAAATATAATTAATTAACACGAAATATGCTTTATTCGAGAATCTATAAAAGTAAAAAAAAGGTAGAACTAATTGTTTTATTATAATAAAGAATAAAAAAATATAATATTTTCACAATCACAATTTATATATTTTTATATAAATTGTGTTACAAAATTTACATTTATTTATAATGCATGAAATTAAGACTGTTGTTAAAACAATAAGTCTATAAAATATTCGTAAATTATCTTTGTAGCAATTGGATTGTCAATCAGCTTTCTGTTAATACATTAGGTATTTACCAAATAAGTAGCATACGTCAATCAGAAAATTAGGAAATTTAACCCTTTACCGCATGGATTT
>LQNK01001920.1:43386-55033 GCA_001586405.1 Phoebis sennae | reverse complement strand
GTAGAAGACGCCGGCAGCCAGGAACAGGTAACGTTGACGATGAATAAAGAAAGACACGCAGAATTTACCTGCAGCTAGAAAGATTCTCACCTGTGACTCATGATGTTGTACAAAATGGGGTTAACAGTAGCGGACACGTAGTAGAAGACGCCGGCAGCGAGGAACAGGTACTCGTTGACGGTGTGGTAGTAGCGCACGCTGCTGCCGTAGATGAAGAACAGCCGCTGGAAGTGGAACGGAGCCCAGCACACGAAGAATGCGATTACTACCGCCGCTGGGAACGTGAACAAATTAAATATATTGCTTAAATATATTTCATGATTTAAATAATGTCTGCATTCTTTAAAACAAGAATTGAACAAACGAGATTTAAAACTCTTTTTTAGTTTCAAAGATTCTGTTGTCTGTAACGACCTGTTTGGAGTCGTAAGTTATATTATCTTTAATGAATTACTAAAAGAAGAAATTAAAATCTTGTTTAAAAGAATGAAAACATTATCTTTATTTAAATTATGAAAAATAAACCAAAGAATATTTTGATAGTGTTGCAAAATATTTTCTGCACAAATAAATAGTTAACATGCTTAGTATAGAAAATTAAAGCGTGTAAAGAGTAGAATAGTTAAAGATTATTTGTTACGACATAATTATTACATTATCATCGTAATATCACAGACTCTAGAGACTAATTTACAAACTTCTCACGCGCTAGTTTTGGAAACTTTAAGCCCTTAGAGGTTAGCTTTGAAAAATATGGTAATAAACCAAAATGCTTTTATGAAAGAAAATTTAAATACTAGTATAGTATTATATTATCTGTGGTATTACAAACTAATTTTATTTTATTTCATTCGAACATACATGGATGGTATAAAAATTAACTGCTGTCAATTCCAATGAAATCAGAGGTTTTCGATAGATCGTAATAAATGTTTAATGACGAACGTCATTAACATTTCAAAAATCTATAATCATAAAACCTAATGAGCTAAGTCACTCATAAATAGTCGATTATTTTTTTACATATAGGTATTATATTTTCATAGGAATATATTATTATTATATGCTGAATAGCGTGTCGTTTAGCTTCTAATTATTTTAATAAAATCTTTTCAAAGAAGGTTTGTCCTATTTTTATATTACAACCTGTATCAATTACCTCTCACAAATTGAAATTTATAAAAACTTCAAACGTAAATATCGCTGGTTTTTTATTAACATAATCCTAGAAGAATCTTTTCATAAAATAGTGTAAATTTTTGGTAGCCTATAAATATGATATACCTCCTAAAAATCAATATGGATGATCAGCTCCAAACAATATTATCGGATAAACAGGCTTTTATCCTAAAAGTATCTCAAAGATGTTCTGCGAATACAACAGATAAATATATAGATGTATAGCGAAATTAGCTCGCAGCTCGTAAGTATCGAGTCCTGTTCGTTGACAATAACAGGTTTATTAGGTTACGTACTGGGAACGGCGGCTTTTTGTTATGAAGACTTCAATTTTGGAGACGTGGGCGGGTTAAAAATATGTCGGAAAAATACCCTGACTTGGATTTGATATTCTATAACATTAAAGGCTTTTTTGTAGGAGACTGATGTAGGCTAAGAGTTTTGGCTTATCGTACTTCGGTAATACAAACATAATATACATATTCAAAATATAATAGTTTGCGTTATTAACATTTGGATTCAGTTTATCCGATTTTTTTTTATTTTTGCCTTGTTTTTATAAATCAAAGGCCGGCAAAGAATCTGCGTCACTCCTTGTGTTATAAATGCTCATGGGCGGCGGTGATCACTTATCATCACCCATGATTCTTTTCCTGCTCTGCCGTAGATGATCCAGGTATGGTCACACCTAGCTCCTTCCATCCTACCCTCACGGAAGAGCCGTGAAAAGCAGCCGGCACCGGGAGTTCGTGGGAGAATGCTACGGCGTGCCCGTGAATCTCCCAAAAGGAAGAAGAAAATCGAGGGGTTTTAGTTTTCTCAGACGGCAGGTATGTGAAGGTATTTCCCCTCGTAAAAAAGGTACAGTCAAGCCTACCCAGCATCCGAATGATATTCTTCCTGGACTGGGCCTGCCTCGCCTCGCCGTGCACGCTGCCGTTCACTCCGTTCAGCGTCCCCGGACTGCCTGGGTTGTGCGTGTGAGTGGATCTAGAACAATATACAAATGTTTAACCAATGGTAAATCAAAAATGACTATTCATGAGTACTTTGTAAGTTATTGCCCTTTGCGTGGTGCGGTGATCGCCGAGTTAGTGTTTATAAGTTAGGTACTTAAATAAAACTTTCAAACCTTTAGATAAAAAGCAGATCCACGTGCCCTAGAGAACATCATATCCATAAAATTGCAAAATATATTCGATGCACGCTTCTTTATGAAATAATGGTCTTCATTTTTATTTTGTTCTCGAGTTTGTTTAAGGAAAGCAAGTTTATGTCCGGGGGCAGATAGTTTCTCTCTATATTAAAACTTTCACCCTTGGTGAAAAACAATGTTTGAAGTTACGTTGTACAAAACAAGTTTTATTATATGTTTGTGTTCACACTCCAGAAAATATATGACATGATGAGCATGTTCACGTTAAATAAATGTGACGGCAAATATATTGCGTTCAAAGGATATTTGATGAAACAAGTATGATTTGAAGCTTTATTCATATGTTTATCCCACGATTTTGACTGCGTGTACATACTAAAACGAAAGTATAAGGAGTAAGTAACCGGTTGCTCAATGTCCTCTAAAGGGAAAACATTTGTGTGTTTATACGAATGTTTGTAACGTTACCACACAAAAATACTGGACCGATCAAAACTTGTTTCACCATTAGAAAGTTACATCTTTTCTGAGTGCCATGCGGAACAGCCAGTATAGCTATAGTATATTGTCAAGTGTAGAACTGTATAAATGCCTTTTTAGTTTATTAATGAAAAATGTAACTCCATACAGAGGTAGAAATACGAAGTACGAGTTATTTATACTATAAGAAGTGTCTTCCGTCATTCATAATAGAATGCAAGCTTATCTTTAATGTCATATTAGGTTTTCTTTAACAATGATTTCAAAAATAAAAAGGGACATGAAAAAGTGTTTACTTCTCCTAAAATTCTTAACATATCTGCAACTTAAACGTTATAAAGAGATTGCGAGACTAAGCCTAAAATAGGTAGATTAAGGATTAACTATTCCAAACTATCTCTTTCAAAGTCACAAATATTGTGTCATTATAAACTGAAAAATGTCCTTCCAAATATTGAGACCTCCGAACAGCAGCAGCTGTTCCGAACAGCAGCAGTATGGTCTTCGAACAGCATCCACGGGCCGAAACGTGATCCATCACCCGTTTACCAGCTTAGTGCTTATTTGAATGATTGCTTATTTTCACGTTAAATTTATAAAGAGAGGATTTAATCAGAATTCGATAATGACAAACCTTTTATGTGTAAAAACTGTGACGATGTATTTAGTTACCTCAAAGAGAATTTTGGTAAATGAAAAAATAGTTTTTTGTAGTCGCGCGGTGGTAAAAGTGCCGAGAGAAATTGAATAATTTTTCACGAATACCTTTTACTTGAATATGTTCGTTTCCTGTATTATGAACACGTAAAATGTGAAGTAACGTGTGTGGATTTGCGAATTCGAAGTAGAAATACGGTTTTGTCATTTAAAGGTTATTATTTGCTTTCTTACATATTTATTTAGCAATCCTTTTGATATTAATGGTTGCGTTGCGTTTTTAGAATATATTCATGTAAGGAGATGTAATGTACAGTAATACAGTTCTTACTCTCGTAATAACTCATATTACGGTCGATCAATCAAGCATTGGTTTTTACATGAGTGCGGGCAACACCTGGGTGGAACATGATATTATGGTAAGTAATTACCACTAGTTTTAAGCATTTGTAACATATGTTGCAAAAATTACAAAAAGATGAGTGTGGTAGTATTATTTTCCTTTATTTTTTTCTTTCCTTTGTTTTTTTATTTAAATCGTTTATTTTTATTTCTAAGTTCCTATTCTACCAATAATGTTTCTCTTTGACATTTTTGTAATTTTTTGAATCAGATGTCAGATGCCAAAATAACGATTATTTATATACCATTTCTACTAAATACATATAATAGAATCGAGACATTGAATATAGCAAAGTCAAATATTTGTTTAATAGCATTATGTAGGTACCTATAAACGTTACACTACTTTTATAATAAATTCCCCAAGTTGAAGTGAAATTAATTAAACCTTTATAATGATTCGATTGCTTATGACAGTCGCATTTACATTTTGAATTAGTAATTATCGTGTGTAATGAAGCGAGCGGTAATTAAATGAAGGGCGTAATTAATAACTTTGTTTTATACTCAATTAGTTGGAATGCTTGGTCTATGGTCGCTATAAAGTTTATAATAATAGCAATGTTTCAAAGTTAGTAAAGATATCATTTTAGTGAAGGAGTCGGGCTTTGTTTTGACACAATTACGGTCAAGCTCGCACCAGGGAAGGTAGAAAATCAGCGTATTGTCACAGATAATTAATATAATACTATACTAGTAGTATTGTGTTTCATACGGTGAGTGGGCGCGCCGGAATTCTGCATTTTTAGTCTATCCCACTCCTTTCCTGCTACATTTCTATCCTGATTTGTCTTTAATCGTTTCCTTTTATTTTCCTATTTGAGCTAGAAACGCTCTTTCAATGCTCAAAACACTTTGTTGATGCTGGTACTCATGGGCTGCGGTAGTTTCTAGAAGTCAAGTGCTACATTGCCCCCTCTGCCATTAAACAAGGCACGAAGGTTTCTTTGATGATGCAGTCATCACTGGCCTTTTCTAACTAAAATAATTTTGGCCAGTTTCTCTATGATTATAAAAAAATAGATTTAACATACATCTATTGCACAAATATTACAGAAGAATCTATATTGCTACACATTTTTATTCAACTGTCTTCAACCATATGACCATAGCCGGACTTAATATATACTATTGACTGGTATTATCAAATGTAAGCATTTTTTTGATAAATAAGCAGCATTGTAATAGTTTATATTCATTATATTCATTAAGAATACATTTTCTGTGCAACATTAGAATAAAAGTATGATTAAAAGCCTCATTTTGTTCGTTTACTTGCTGTTATTAAAAAACAACTTGGAGAACTTAAGCATACGTTCAGATGAAACCCAATTATGTTCAATCATCCAACCGCAATATTACATCAATACCAATGGAATAATGAAACGAAATCAATAAGGCTCAAGCAATCGAAACATACCGTGTCCTTAACCGCCAATAATTCTGTGAATTCTACCCGTCAAACAGTAAGGCCGTAGGTATGGTGGACTGATTTTTTAATTTGAAGTCAGGCTTGAATTTAGGCTTTGTAACCTTTAGGTACATGCCTTCGTCTAGACCACGATTGACCACAAATGTATTCAAATTAATGTTTACGTATATAGCGGATAATTGTTTGTTTACAATACGTTCGCTTCGAAACTGAGTGGATTGGGAATTCTTTCTGATTATGATAAGAGGAAGGCATAAGTTATCAAGCATTACACAGGTGAAACTCTGGAGCGCAGCTTGTAATTAATAAAAAATGTATTTAGTAGTAGGTATACAAAATTACAAAAATATGTCATAGGATACAAGTGTAGTGTGTTATCGAAACCAAAACTTGATCTGTATCTCTTTAACTTCAGAGAATGGACTTTTTTATTTGTAGAGGGACTAGGCAGTAACAAATAACAATTACATAAAAGTAAGTAAGTGAATTTGATCTGACTTGAAACTTTTACCCATACTTTTGATTGTTATCTCTTGATGGAATTGCATTCAATTTGTCAGGAAAATAAATAAATACTTCATATGTTTCACGTATTGTATATTGATAACTGAAACTACTGAATTATGTATTGAATTTCTCTTTACCTATAAATAATTCAATTGTTTGTAAGGGGAACTGGTAAAGGTTTTATTAAGCTCTTTCTCCACTTTACTGAAGACGGACTGCTTATATCGTATCAATACAAATAAGGATACACACTAAAATTTATTGCATAAATGAGTCGTTTGATGTTTTAAATCAATAATTTTTCAGGAAAAAGTATATTCGGTGTTATTGTGAACACAGTTTTACGTGATGTGGGATCATGTTAATTAACTGGCCTTTGTCATTCAAACAGCGTTTAGTTCGTGACATTTCAATGTGTGTTTGGTAATCCCTTAATGAGCCATTATCACACTGATTAGGAACTGAAATTAACAACCGTTTCATTGTAATAGTGATTTTTAGATTCTTATATTTTTATTAGATTAATAGATTATTCAAATTCAAATCGTTTATTTCCAAATTGGCTTTTTTGAAGGCTCCTTTGAAACGTCACATACACTTTTTATTTACCATCGATCGGAAGGAAGTCTCTTCTGCGAAGAACCGGCCAATAATTTTAATTTAAAAAAATATTGGAATAGTATATATAAATTCTTGGGAAGCTATTCATAAAATGTTATAGTTTCAAATTCAACCAAAATGATGATAAAGTTCCGGCGGTGTTGGTACACCCTCATGCCTCGCCAAGCACGTAAAGCCGTCGGTCCTGCATCTGATTTCAGAGTAAAAGTTATGAAAGAAAGAAAGAAAGAAAATACATTTATTTATAACAACACACAATACAAAAAAACACAAACATTTTGCTGGTATAACTAACACATATGTATAGTGTGTGGTTATGAGAGCCTAGTCTAGGCTCTGTTGAGATTTACTACCATGGTTGAAATCGGTCAGGGTGATATATAATGTAAGTTTGGTCAACCGCCAATTTAGCATTAATTACAGGTGGACATGGATCGCTAACGTGGCTGATTGAAGTGACGTTTAAAACGTGGTTTAATTTCACTGACTCTCGTGGAACTACGATTAATTGATAGGTGGATAAAGTGCAAAGCCTCGTAAAGCTAGTGCTCGTAGTAAGTGGGCATAATTAGTTTGTGATGAGTTTTAGCGAATGAGACTTTGAACGTTCTTAGTAAGAGTAAGTAGTAAGTCATTTCCGGTGCTGATTCTCGGGTGCTAAGGATAATTACATAAAATGTTTACTGAAGACTTTTTATGTGTTAAGGTTGTTGTTAAAGCATAAACATATTTGTATTTTTTATACTATCACATTGAAGACAATTCGAAAAAATTACAAAGGTTGACTGTTTTGTTTCAATTATTTTTCTACATATCTCTACTTCGACATAATCGCGATAATGGGCTTATTGAATAATCATACTACACTTGTTTATCAAAATACATTCAACGACAATTATTTTCAGGGTGTTAGTAGACCCTGGCTAAGACAATGTAAGTTTAAAATGTAACAAGCCATGCGACAATAATGAAGTTTAAGTTGCAGCTTAATTTTACTGACTCGCATACAACTACATTTTATTCAACTGTTTAACAAGTTTTAAAACAATGGACTTTAAATTAAATCCTTTAAAAAGTATTATTAATATGGAAAGTACTCGCGTTAAAAAATCACAAGATTATACTACAATAGACTTTATGTATTGAGAAAAGATAAGCAATATGGGAATAATCAAAAACGTTCAAGTATGATTTAGTTTCAGGTTCCACCCACACGAAGACAATGTTTAGTCAAGGGTAACAGGTGGTCTACCGCCAATTTAGTCTTAATTACAGGAGAAAATAGATCAAAACGTGCCGGATTGGAGACGTGGTTGAACTGTTAGTTAAATTTAACTGACTCGTGTGAACTACCGTTTCAGTTAATCGCTAAGTTAATAGGGGTCTTTTGTTTGTTTGATTGCATCCTTAGTGTAGTGTTTGCACAGATTTTGTGTTTTTTCTCGGATTCAAACCCAGGGGTCATAAAAGTTATAGGAATTTTCTGATAAAACACTTAAATAGCAGCCCCGAGTCAAGAAATTGACGATGTTGGTACACCTCCGTGCCTCGTAGAGCGCAAAGAGCCGTCGTTCCTGCTCCTGATCTCTCGTCGATCGTGTCTATCTACCGTCTTGTCAGATTATGAAAAAAATGGAAATAGAGTTTGCAACTGTGTATGGGCACACACTTGACTGTAATTTAAGGTAGATAGTGAAAGAAAGACTTAAAAAAACTGTTACAATTACACGAAACTGTGATCTATAATCACCAAGTTAACGTTAATTGTAAATGGAGTAGTATCACGAACGTACCTGGAGTGAACAAATCGTAGTTTAATTTCATTGACCCGCTTGGAACTACAGTTCGTAAAATCGATTTGTAAACTACGCTGGGTATGAATCACGGAAAAATATGTATTTATTAGTTATAGTGGATATTTCTGCAGATTATCCTACTACTATTATAAAGGCGAAAGTTTGTAAGTATGGATGTATGGATGTTTGTTACTCTTTCACGCAAAAACTACTGAACCGATTGTGATGTAACTTGGTATACATATAGATAAGGGTTCAGAATAACATATAGGCTACTTTTAATCTCGGAGTTGCCATTTTATCAGAAGTTACGCGGGTGAAACCGCGGGGTACAGCTAGTAAAGAATAAAGATTAAAAGAAAAATGAGACGCCAAAAATGAAACGTAAAGCAAAATGATAGTTCAATCTTCACTAATATAATGTTAGCTTAGTGAAGGGTCATAGGTGATCAACCGCTGTTAATTACAGGTGGAGGTGAATTACCAACGTACCTAACATAGTAAGGTGCAGTTAAATACTGACTTCCGTATAACTACAGTGTAATCAATTGTTAGATAAAGCCGGGTATTGAAATTGCAAAGCTGAAAGTGTGGTTATCGGGAATAATTGATTTTCAACGATTTCAGAGATACAGACTACAAAGGGAACGAATTAGAAGGACGCTGTATCATCTCGTGAAGTAACGACTTTCTGATGGATCAAGTCTTACTCTCACAATAGTCACTGATATATTAGACTTTCTTGGATGTTGCAAATAATAGCACTATTTTTATAACTTACTAGCTGCGCCCCAGGGCTTCGCTCGGGATGGAATATCGGGATGATATGTAACCCATAACCTTCCTCGATAAATGGGCTATCTAACACTAAAAAAAATTTCGAACCGGACCAGTAGTTCCTGAGATTAGCGCGTTCAAACAAACAAACTCTCCAGCTTTATAATATTAGTATGGATTTATGTAATTCATTATTCACAAGCTGATCCGCGCGGCTTCGCTCCCGTAGCATAATTATGTTACATAAAAACGGTTCTAGGGAGTTAATCTTAAAAGATAAACATATACTGTCGCGGACATTTTTGTAGATCATTTCAAGAGGAATAATTCTTTTATGCATATTTTTTTGGTATCTTGAACCGTTTTCGCAGCGCACGCAACGGAAGCCCTCAACGCATGAATAATTTTCCCCGTTTTTTTCACATTTTCCATTATTTCTTCGCTCCTAATAGTTGCAGCGTGATGTTATATAGCCTAAAGCCTTCCTCGATAAATGGTCTAATCAACACAAAAAGAATTTTTCAATTCGAACCCGTAGTTTCTGAGATTAGCGCGTTCAAACAAACAAACAAACTCTTCAGCTTTATAATCTATACATATAATAAAAGAGTAACCGAACCATTTCTGTACATTGAATATTTTTCAAAAAGAGTAATTGGTATGCAATATGTATGTTCTATAGATACCAAAACCATGGTTAAAATTTTTTTTTTCTGTTTGTCTGTTTGTCTGTTTGTCTGTTTGTCTGTTTATCTGTTTGTATGTTCGTCAATCACGCAATAACCACTGGACAGATTTTGATTGAATTTTACATGTTGATAGACCATGATTAGGTGCAACTTATAGGCTACATTTTATTTGAAAAAAAATATTTTAGGGGTGGCTTTCCATACATGTAAACGGAGGGTAAAAAAATAAATTCGCGAGTACATCATTGTATGAGGTGTCATTAGATAGGTCTTTAAAAATGAAATAGAGGTTTCTAAATGCGTTTTTTGATAACATACATATTTTTTGAGATATACTCTTCTAAAGTCGTGAAAATGTCATACCACGTGACAATGAGAGATTTTGGTTCAGTTGCGGTCATACCTTTTATACTCTAAACGTATGGATTAAGACGTTAAAACACTCAATAAATTCTCAAAAACTTAAAAAAAATGACTAACTCTCCGCCCGCGGCTTGCCTCGCGTGGGCTACAATTTTATGTTTTTGAAGAGGCGCGCGCACTGTGAGATTTTGGTCAAACCTATTTCCATAGAAAATAATAAAAAAACTAGGTAATAAATAGACTTGCACATATATCAGGGGTCCTGTGGCTGTCATTTTTTAATCTTTTGTTGTGCGCCTCTAAAAAATACAGAAATTAGTAGCCCACGCGTGCGAAGCCGCGGGCGGAAAGCTAGTATTAGTATAGATTGAAACCCATTGTAATTTGGTTCTATATATTTAGTTTTATTCTACTGTCCTACTAAAATTTGGTATATGAAAGTATGGATATTGAGTATTTATGTATTTTATGAACTATTGATATCAAACAAAAGGATTATTGTCCGGCTTAGGTGACATGACACTTTTTAATGATTAACGATCCCAGAATTAATAAGCGTTTGCACAAAATTACACGTGTAGCTTGTGTCTCTCGAATTAATTCGCGACTAAGCTCCACTCAACTTGCATTGTCTGACTAATAAAGCCTTAAGAATTCATTATCTACTAACTTTAAATAGTAAAGTACAGGGAGCAAAGGTGAGTCTTGTTTGCGATAGAAGCATTTCTTATAAGTTTGATATGATGTTACAATTCAGGGTATAGCTAATATACTTTATACTTTGTATTGATACTTCTTGATGGAATTGCATATCACTTTTATATAAAGACAAACACATTTTTATACTTTCATTAATATAGTTATATATTTTATTTCAATTCCACTATATTTCATTAATATAGTGGAATTGAAAGTATAAAAATGTGTTTGTCTTTATATAAAAGTATAGCTAATACTTTTAGGAAGTTATTTAATTATAATATTGTAGTAAATCTCTGCAAATCTGGGAGTAATATATCACGTGTTTGGTTTACGGAGTGAAGGTACTCATACCCTCCCGTTGTCTGAGCTCGTTGTATGAATTTCTCAGAATTGTAACGTATCACTGCACCACTGCATTAATAAAGACCTTTGTGACACCGTCACTCAGCAGGCTCCCAAATCTCGACTATTACAAAGCTTACACGTTACACGTGTGCCTTGCAACAATAATATGCTAATACTTAGTAGACTCAAGTCTGATTTCCCATCATATAGTAATATTTCCTACATTTTTTAGGTCACAAAACACATTTGAGCGATTCTTATCATTAAAATCGTAACATTATTTAAAAAGTTCAAATCAAAAAATGTATTATTATTAAGTTGTAAATTTGTTAACCGTCAAACCTGTAATAGATATTCAGGTAGTTTTTTAAAGTGGGTTTTCAGGGCCAAATCTAAACTATGAACACTATCATGAATGCTGAAAGGAGTAGCTGATTTTGACGAAAATAAAAAACGGCATAATTGAACATTTGAAAAATTAAAAAAAAATTGTCTGTATTATTTCATCGATCGAAATTGCGATAGTACCTACTCCTTATGT
>LQNK01001920.1:29498-42312 GCA_001586405.1 Phoebis sennae | reverse complement strand
TCTCGCCACTTCTCTCTGCTCTCTGTCATTCTGGTACACTCATGCACTGGACCACCCACCGCAGACTTGATCTGATCAGTCCAGCGCATGGGCGACCTTCCGCGCGGTCTACTGCCTTCCGCTTTACCCTGGACGACAAGTCGCTCTATGGCATTATCGTTTCTTCTTGAAACGTGGCCGAAGAAGCTGAGTATTCTGGACTGTACTACGGAAGACAGACGTTGCTTTATGTCGAGTTCTTGGAGTATTGACTCATTGGTGCGAAATTCAGTCCATGATACCCCAAGAATCCTTCTCCAACACCACATCTCTAGCGCGTCTATCTTCTTTTTCTCCATTTCACGTACAGTCCACGTTTCGGCAGCATAAAGAAATATGGGAAAGATTAGTGTTCTAACTAGCCTGGTCTTAGTGGCTTTAGTGATGTTGCGGTTCTTCCATATTTTTAATATTTTCCATATTTTTAATTTTATTAATAATGCTCTAGTACAGTCGAAAGCATATATATCTGACCATAGGCAGATGGTCCGATATATTATATGCTTCTGACTGTACCTAGTAGACTCTTGTCTAATTTCTTATCATATATTAATATTTCCTACACTTTCCCAATTAAATTATATTTGCATAGTCCTTAATATGCTGTAAGATGCAGATTTCAATCTTACAGTTGCCCTCAAATATGTTCTTCTAAGTTGGCGATATCTTGCCAATTCATAAAATATTACTGAAGATGATGTCTAAATATTGTGAAAAAGTATATTAAATCTGTAGTGGAACTTGGGATTAATCCTTTTACATATAAATCAAGATGATGTCCATTAAGTGATAACAATACAAAGTATAAATTCACAAAATAGTGTAATGAAAAAAAACACGTCCGGGAGAGAACCCTTCGACACAAACGTCAACGCAGCTACCGAGAAAAATATAAACCCCTACAGAAATGTAAGCGAGGTATTTACTATAGAAATAGTTTCATGTCCGTTTGATATCTAAATTTCTCAGAATTGTGACTTACACTCCTGAGCTCTGCGCAGTAATAACGACCCTTGTGACGCTGTCAACAGGCATCCAAATGTTGAGTGATAATTTACTAGGAAATACCTTACATGCTTACACGTGATTGTCGCAATTAAATTCTCTATTAATCTACAGTCTTTTCTTTGTATGCAGCTTCGCTATTGCAGATTTTGTTATAAGTTTTCCTACTGATTATACTACGCTATTGCAGATTATATCATATCATTTCCTACTGGTTATACTATACTATGGTTATACTATATTCATGATATTTAAGGCAGTGGATACAGCAATGGTCTATTGCGCCGGAGCCCGGAGGGTGTGGGTTCGATCCCCACAACTAGAGTTGGGTGTTAATTATCTACAGATACTTAGTTACATTAATTCGCAAATTAACAACATTTTAACAACTCTTAACGTGTACAATCTAAGTGAGAAACTTCTGCAACGTTTAAGCAGTATTATACGCTTCGAATACTATAATGATTAAAACTTTTTATAACTTATAAGACGTATTATATTTACAACATTAAAGTGGAGTACGAGTATTGACTCAGCACCAATTAACCTATGCTCAGGCTTTTTCAGTATTTTTCCCCTTAACCCTGACAAAGCATCTACAGCATTTTGGGTGTTAAGAAAATTATTGGGAAAATGTGACGACGTAACTTTATCGATATATTTTCGATATGATATAAAAAGTGAAGTCCGGCGTCCCATCGAGTTTCTTGCCGGTATCTTCTCAATAGAAGCGACTTTCCGAACCGGTGGTAACTTAGAAAATGACTATTCATGAGTATTTTGTAAAAAGTTTACATGAATATAAAAAAATCTATTCTATTACTATTCTATTCTTTTCATATTGGGCCATGGGGCGGATGTTAAATTGTCTTGTCAGACCTAAACTTTTTTCACATCTCCATTGGAATAGAACCCAACCCTCTCAGCTGTAACGCCTAAGGCGCTAACCACTGATCCAACGAGGTCAGAACTGTGATGGTATATAGTGCATACATAAAGAAAGAAAAACAAATGTATGATCTATTGCTCGCTCTAACAACAATATCATTTGTATACTAAAGAAACTCTACTTGATGAAGGTATTGTTGTTTCTTAGTGAATATTCAGTCACAATATGTAATCAAAACGTTGTTTAAATGTTTTTATTGAAATCATTTTCTATTTCATGTTTATACTCTGATATAACTGAAGAATTTGTTTATTTGATCGCGCTAAACTTCAGAACTATGAATCTCATTTGAAAAATATTTCTGTTTAGATAGGATATGAAACGAGGATGGTAACTTTTAATATTATGCTATGCTATGGGAGCAAAGCCGTGGAAAATAGTTCTTAAAAAAATAAACATATGTAAATGTTGTTAGTAGAAGCTGTATTCAGCTGAATCAAAAGCAAATCTTAACGCTAATCTTAATCATCTTTCTCAATCTTAACATCACAATAAATTTAAACGATTATTCTAACTAGGGTAAAGAGGCTTAACCACTCTATACAGGACAACAATAGGGTGATGTGATAAACAAAATACTATGTTGGGATATGTTAAATTGTTAATTATGATATACGAAATGATGAATATACCTGAAACGCAACCAAATCAAATATTACACGAAAATTATCTGCAGTTCTGATAATCTTCTCACTGTTATGAAAGCAAATAAATATGAACACGTAGTATTTTTCAATACAGCAAGTATCACGTTTTTTTCAGAACCTTTATTTACCCCTTTCACATCATTTGCCTCTTAAACTAGGGCATATAATACTTTACGTTTATTTTTTTAACTAAAATGCTTGCAGACAAAGTATATAAAATTCCACAGAAAAATCATACAGTTAGAGTAAATCGCTAGTTCAAAACAAATCTGGTTAACGGACTAACTTCAAGGTCAACGCAAATTAAACCAAGTAAAGTTATCAAACGCAATAATGGTAGAACCGCGCAACTTTCGTGGGATGCGAAGCCTATATGAGCATACCCTCTGCGTCTAAATGTGACCTGTGTGAAGTTATAGTTTCTAGTGGCATAATAATAGTTGAAGTTCATATCACGACTATATCTCGTTAGTTATGTATACTTGTTAGTGGTTCTTCAGAACTGCCTTGTGAAATAATGGTTAGTAAATCAATCTCAATAATGATGGTTAAACATTTTTGATATGTAAAATAAATTGAATATGAAATAGAGTGTGAAGACAAGGTTGTTGCAAACATTTATTTAGCTTTCTAAAACAAGTCGTATAATAACTGAATTTTATTGCACATATTGATAATATTTGCAAATCTGTGTGAAGGCTTTGTTTTGGGTAATTTAAAAATTTTCATGGAAAGAAACGCTACAACGCTTTTATATACAACCTTAGTTAGAAGCGAGCTTGAATATTGTTCTATTAATTTAGACTCCTACGTATCAAATTCACAAAGGCTAGATTCAGTTTAACTCTTTGTGAGTCGTGCTTAAATTATCTCAAATTACATGTAACCCATATTTTAAGCTAGCAAGTAAGCCTCTTTCATGTAATTTTGTTAATAAACCTGTATAATAATAAATAAATAAATGAAGTCACATTTTATGTACGGGCTAACTCCGTACAATGCATTTTGCCGATGTGCATTTTTGTGTGAACGGCGTGTATTGTATAGAGTCAGTTCGTCATCGGATCCCAACCGGGCGCGACTCATATCTCACCCCATATTAAAGTTTAAATCTTTTTATATCTTATCTCTAATGTACTCATATATATATAAAACAATATATATATATCTTTAATTTATCCCAACCCCGAACATTTTAAAAGTAACCAACAGATTTTTATACGTTTTTAATGGATGGAATGAATAAATAACGAGGAATGTTTACATTTATATACCATGCACAATACAAAATATGAATAAAAATATCCGATTATTTCAGACAACATTCATACATTTTATTCCATATTTAAGTTAGAAGAATTAAATTCAATTAGAAGTCAATATTATACAAAAATTATTAAGATTACATCCAATATAGTACGTGCGAAGCCGAGTTGCTGGTTTCACATTCAACTGTGCTATGTCACATTCAACCCTCTCACACAGATGAAGAGTTTAGTTGCATAAAATGTTACTAATATAAATGTTAAACTAAATATAGTTTCAAACCCTAGATACCTACCCCATCACATACCTAATGCGCAAGCCCATCCTCACGTACAGGCAGAGGATGATCAGGCCCGGCAGGATGAAGAAGAAGAAGCTGCTCAGCTCGCAGATGTACCAGGAGGGTAGCTCCAGCATGGCGCAGAACGCTGACTCCAGGGATGCGTTACCTGATGCTGTGAAGAAAATACCACTAATTATTACCAAATTGGAATTCATATTGATATTAAGTTAATTATGAAGCTCTCTTGACTAAATTTTAGCCGAATCGATAAATTTCCTAGAATTTACTTAATTAAACTTTCTAGCGAATTTTTATTTTTTATTCTATGGAGCCTGTATGTTCATATGTGTGTTCTGTATTCTCTTTGTTAATGTAATTTTAAAGTAAGTTGATGTATAAATTGATTATACCTGTACCATTACCATTCAAATTTAAACCAAATACAAATATTTTTTAAGTAGTTTTGAATCTATTCATCACAAACAGACAAAGTTTCCCTGTTTATAATATTATTGATGTAGAATGAGCAACGGAACGGTTAGATCATTTCCAACAATAGTAATGTTGACTTTTTCAGCTCCAAATATGTGCAAAATTATTGTCCGTTAGATCGCGGTCGGTCAACGTAAAAGTTTTCTATAAAATATCGATCAGTATTCAAACAGTCTCTAAGCGCTAAAAAAATAATAACTTTCCTAGAAAGGGTTCATTAGGGTCGGTCACGTAAAAACGTCAATCCTGAAATGGGTCTCAAATCCATGTCTTAGCTTAATGGAGGTAGCCTTAAAAATACTATTATTTTACGTAGAATGCGACTACAGATATTCTCTAAAAGCATGATAATTTTTCTGTTAATACACTTTCAAATAAGGAACAGGTAGTTCGTTATTTTTTAATTTTTTCACTTATTAATTCATTTCAGGAAACATGTAAAAGGTATGTTTAATTTTACATTAGACTTGTGCTAATATTAATTTTTATCTGCCTAAACCACGTGAAAAACTTCTTCCTAATTATGAAACAGTTCCATAGCTTGAAAACAATGGGCTTTTGAACAGTACTACAGGAAAAACCGCTAGCCACCGCTAGTATAACGTAATTAAAACATGTAAATGCTGTGGTAAAGTCAACCAATCAAGATCGAGCTTTGATCTTAAACGAAAAGAGTTAAAGTAAAAACAAGTAAATTAGTTAAATCCAATAAGTTTTTATTGGATCAGTAGAAATGTTCTCCGGAGTACTAACGAACGGCGTTGTCAAGGAGTAATTAATTCTGTTCAAGGGTTAAACGGATTATTTCATTAGCTTAGGATTTGTAATCATTTAGTTGTCGCTTCATTTACCATTTCATTTCACTGTCTTGAAAACTGTCATTTTGAAAGGTAGAAAAATATTTTCACTTGAATTCCTAACTCTTTTTGTTGCCATGTTCCAAACGTTGTTAATTATGAAGACGTGTGTACTTTTATAAACCGTTTTAATTTAAATAAAAATAAATTTATGTTATCCCATCACGGGTTAAGAAATTGAGACAACCAAAATAGAAAATAATATTTCTAATAATCGCAAAGATATAATCATAGAAATTTAAATCGTTAATTTTAATGTAGGAAATAAACTAATTACAGTCTACCTACGTCCAGATATATCAAAGGCTGCTAATGATGATTATAATGTTGTTAAGTTTAAATTGCATTATAGAGTGACAGTCATTTATGTACCCACATTATTTCAAACAACAGGACCTCTCGGTTACTATCCTCACCCTTTCTCTTGTCTTTAGTAATTATGAATATTGAACAAAGAGAAGGAGTCGATAAGTTAATTCAAAAAGCTTCAGAGGCTAAATCTTGATTAGTTTTCCCGTCCAAATTATCCATTTCCCATTAAAGTTTTAATTGCTAAATATAAAGGCTTCTATAGTTAACTTGAAATCCCATTCAATTACAATATTATTATTATATATTTAGAACAACATTCTATACCAATATATCAAGTCAAACCTTTGAATGGATTTTTTGGTAGAAAGTCAGTTTAACCGGTTTAGACTATTAAAGAAAGTGCATACAATCCAAAATATGTATATCTTATGTTTTAGTGTTCACACACTACAACGCATTATATTAAAAATTAAACGGAGTGCTAAAAACTATCCTTTAATCCTCTTAAAAGAGTTGTCCTGGAAAGTTGTCTGCACACTAACAAACAGGTCAATCCAAATAAACGTTGAAGCCAGATAGAAAATTTAATTTACAATAAGGTTCGTACAATACAATAACATATTCAAGATAAGTAGGTCTTGATAACAAAGCCAGAATTATCTATGTGAAAAATATACAAATAAAATGAGCCATTTGAGTTTAATGGTACATAAAATGCGTTTATATTTGCTTTTTTATTCTCTCTCAGACTTTATGCGTTTGAAATGCGGTATAATTGAAAATGTTTTTATTATTTAAAAATTTATGACTTTAAAGATAGAATTTTGTAGGATATATACGTAAACTTAATTATATTTATGTTATGAGTAGAACTTACACATTAAATATTATTACGCTATGAAATTCATCACATCCAATCGTATTATTTTATCCTTAATAAGATTCTGGAGGGCAAACAAACACTGTGAAGTTCAATCACTATGTAGTGTGAACACATGTCCCGGTACGTCGCATCGTTCAAATGTCATTTGAGTTTAAAATATTATAATACACTCACTCGCAAGATACACGTGGTAGTTGACAGTGGTGTAGTTCGTGAAAGGTGCCCCAGCCAATAGTGACAGTGCCCGACGTAGGCCTGCTACTGCGTAGATGTGGAGAGGTGTACTCACCCGGGGGATACTCGTGGTAGTTCACAGTGGTGTAGTGCGCGAAGGGAGACGCAGCCAGCAGGGACAGTGCCCACAATGCCAGCACTATACGCAGTGCCCGACGTAACCCTGCCACTGCGTAGATGTGGAGAGGGTGACAGATCGCCAAGTAGCGTTCGAGCGTGAACGCTACTATAGTTAGCACCGAGACGTAAGATGCTCTGCGAACAAAACAATTGAGATATAAGTTCTAATATTATAAGCTCATCTTTGGTATAGTTCCTCTAGGCATAGAGAATAGAGAACTCTCTCTCGTAACATGATGTAGTATTTCTTCTTACACTGTGATATTATTTCTAAAGCTTTTATGTTTCTGATGTAATGCAAACAGAGCATGTGATTCACCTAATGTCAATTGACTGGCTGCCCATGAACACCTACTGCAACAAAGTTGCCTAGCCAGCTTAAAGGAAGGGGAGGGGTTAACGTAAGGTTCATAAGCTTTGCCCGGCGGTTTCGACCGCGGTCATGTGACTAACTTCTTTCCAATTAAACCTTGTTACTGTTCCTAATTTTAAATTTTTGCTTAAAGAATATTGTATCTTTTTTTGGATAACTTATTCTTTTATTTCAATTTTACGTAGTATATTTCCTGCTGTTTATTTTGTTAACGGTGAGAATATCGTTTTTCGATATATTTTAATTATTATGTTTTCATTCAAGTAAGGTGTAATCGATTTATATGGGGTGGTATTACAGTAATATAGTAAAAAGACGTTTGTTTATTTCTTTCCTCGCACAGATCCGGATTTAATAATTTAGAAATATCTTCATGACTACAATGTTCAAGACAACTCTTAACTAATAACCACATCTAAATTAACTCTCTATTTATCACAATTTAAAAATATAATATAAACAGCAAAAATGTCTAAAACTTTTCACCGTTAAGATCCTCTGAGAATTGTTCAAGCATACACTCAAGACGTTATAAAAAGGCTTCCTTGTTAAATATAAAGTAAATTTCGCTATTAACAGTTAAAAGGGTAAGCAGAGCGGCAAATATCGCTTTAAACTTATTAAATTAAAAATATATAATTTGTTAACGTTTTACATAAAATCTCTGAAAAAAGCTAGGGCTTTTCTGTCACATCAAAGGTTATGAGAACTTATTAAATTTCGCCTTTTGAAGAATAAAAATAATTTGAAAACGACTTGAGAGTTTGAAAACATAGTGATTATGTATTTGCAATATTACGTGCTACTACATTGTCGCTTCTTATAATCAAGTGATCAACTTTGAGAGATGCTCAAATATCGTTTTGAACCTTCCTCTCTCTATAAGAGTGGAGGTGACAGAATTGCACTTAACTCGAGTATTATTTAATTCAAACTTTAAACTCTGCGCGCTTATTTTTTTTTCCAATTAGGCCTGATAAAGGCCCATTTGAATTGTCATCCATTTTTTGCTTTTGTTGGACATTTACCAATCAGTCATATAATTTTTGATCCTCATATGTATCGATACACACATAGATAAAACGTATCTACAGAGACATGGCAAAGTAATTAATTATCGAGTAAAGACAAAGGTAAAATCTCGTGTAGTAAGGGTTGAAGCGTGAGACAGTCAATAAGATGACGATTTTGTTTAGTAACCCCTACAGCTACGCCTAATGTATAACATCTCGTTCAAAGTCAAAATTTGAATGTCAATATTCCCTACCTATTCACTTGTTAGAACAAATCATACCAATAACATTTGTAGACGACTTTTCAGTAATTAATAATTTTCTTAAACCATTCTGTATATAAGGCAATGCAATGAATATCGCTTAACGTTTAACTTAGGTGACCCACATTCTCCTTTGCCTACTTTATACATTCTAGGAACATTGTTATTTGTATGTTATTGTCAATTTAAATATAAATCGAGTCTCGAATATTTTAGTAAAAGAAATAGTAATTGTTTTATTACGCCTACGTTATAAAATACAATTACTATTTCTTTTCTAAATACTATCTATTTTCTGAATAATAAATCATAATCTAATAACCTATTATTACATTATGATTTAATATTCAGAAAATTACCAGTGCGAAATATCGTCGTTGTTATACAGTTTGTGCTATCTATCAATAACAAGTATATAAAACGTAGGCGATACTATATGTAGAATATATAGAAAGAAACTATGCATCATCTAATTGTAAATCTCGGCGTTTTGGGAGTATATACCGCTGTTATTTCCTTCCAGTAAAAGCTGAAATTGGCAAACAACTTAGTTTCAGCTGTGCTCGGTTTAACTGAACAAAGGTAAACTTTACTTTTAACCACAGCTATTTCCACACAAGCATACTAGCTTTATATTTATATTAAAATACCTAGTATTTGGGAAGTATGCATCGCTCTAACTATCTTTGAGTAAAAGCCGAAATTTGCGAACATTAAGTTTACGGGCTTCCACGAAATCACGGGATCTGCGCTTTACACGACCATACAATTAAAATTATTAATGCGTTAATCCAGAGGTCCCCAAACTGTGCGACGGGCGCCCTGGTGCGGCGCAGGAACATAAAGGTGCGTCGCGAGGATTTCATTGCTTCCCTTTCCACCATTGATGCGTCCCAATTATCAGATCTCTTAATCCTATATGAAATTAGAACTCACCTTCCGCTGACACTAGGGTGTGTAAACCAATAACTAAACTCGTAAATGCGGGTTGAAAAAGATTGGGTACCCCTGCGTTAGTCTGTATGCAGTCGCATAAAGCGCATTAATTATTATTATTAAATCATTTTTACCCGTGTGGCGACGGGTTAGAATACATGTGTCGCCACCCCATTTCTACCTGTGGGTGTCGTTAGAGGCGACTGAGGGTAATTCTGTTGCCCAACATCTGCAGCAATAAAAGAGTGGGAGTCGAGCACTGCACGTTTGGGCCAAGCTCGCACCGGTGTAATTACCACCCCCCAGCAGAAGATCGGCGTGAAGCAGTGTTGCACTGTGTTTCGTACGGTGAGCTGG
Source organism: Phoebis sennae (assembly GCA_001586405.1). NCBI lineage: Eukaryota > Metazoa > Arthropoda > Insecta > Lepidoptera > Pieridae > Phoebis > Phoebis sennae. The sequence continues at coordinate 32,283 of LQNK01001920.1, read as the reverse complement.
TGCCCGGAGGCCTGTATTCCCGTCCCATTCCTCTCCCGTCCTGTTCTACTCCTCTTCCAACTTCCTATCATTGATCCTTTCCATTTCCCCTCCATTTCCTTCAAGCCTGCAAGGCATCTGCGACACTATGTTGCAGATGTTTATGGGCTGCGGTCAGTCACTTAACATCAGGTGAACCGCATGCCCCGCTTGCCCGCTATAACATAAAAAAAAAAAATCATCTACATTATCATTAATATCAATATTAAAATATATCATATATCATAGCCAAATATCAGTGTTGTTATCATCAACCTATTAGTACAATACTGTCCACTTATATTGAAACAGACTGTACGGGTTCCGTCTCAGCCCATATAATAAGTTTCAGGCGTACTCTGTATAACTGAATAGAATAGAAAATATTTTTATCCATCTAAACTTTTTACAAATAACTCATGAATAGTCTTTTTTTTTTAAATTTACCACCTGCAAGAAACTCGATAGTTACTCTTTTCAGCTAAATCCTTACTTCTATCTGCAACTATTTCTACATACAAACTTACTAGCTTAGTTATATTAATATTAAAAGCTAATTATGGATTGTTCGTATTTATTAGCTTGGAAATTCGTAAACAACTAAGTTAAAGCTGTGCTCGGTTGAAACACGAAGGTAAAACCTTATTTCTAACCGCAACTGTTCCTACAAACAAGCTTACAAGCTTAGTTATATTTATATTTAAACCTACATATTTGTTAAGTTTGTATCATATATATTACCATGGAGTAAAAAATGCAATATTTTAGTTTAAGTCTGCTAATTTTTTTTTATGGCAGAGCAGGCAAAGGAGCAAGTGGGTCACCTGATGTTAAGTGATCACCGCCGCCCATGAACACCTGAAACACCGGGGGTATCACATTGAGTCAGTTTAAATTTAAATGGCCCAGTAGAATAAACAATAGACATAACTAAATTGTTTCGCATAATACGCTTTTTTGGCAACTCCCTAAAACTGTAAGATGCCTTAATACTATACATGCCCGTGTGGCGACGGGTTAGAATACAAGTGTCGCCACGGGTAGAAGTGGGTTGACAATGCACATACTCAAAACAAAAGGTTTACGTAAAATCAAGCTGCTATATTATTGCTTCTATTATTATTATGAAAATCTCTCCCTGTCTGTTTCTTCTTCATGTTTAATCACTAAACTGATTTGGATGAAATTTGAGCGGAGACAATTTGATTACCTAGAAAGGATAGAACACAACTGCAAGGCACGGCTAGTTTAACCTTTTTTTCAAATATTTTAATATTCTTAATTCTTAATACTAAAGAGTTTCTTAGTGACTTGTACACTACTCAAATTGGTGATAAATAAATTGAATTTTACGAAATAATTTACTTAATTTCAGCATTAGTACTCATATGTAGTACTTAGCTAACGTAAACATTAATATGTGAAGCACCCTTAGCTTTAAGCTTTACAGAAGCGAGCGTCTTTTTTCAATATTCATTAGTTGGTAATTCTACGAATATTTTAATCGAAATGAAACGAAATCAAATGAGTTCATTTTCTCTGCTATTTGTAGTTCTTACATGAAAATATTACTTTGATGAAAATAATTTTCAGCTACACCAAGTTTCATAAAGTTTTAATTAATATTTAAAATACTTATACGTCCAAGTAAACATCTTTTTATTACCCTAAGATTGTTGAATGTATTAAACCAAAAAATATACAGCGTGTAGCGTAAAGATTTAATAATATGGTACCTGCAGATAGTGGAGGTTATGACGGTTCAAAAAAATATATTTTATGCTCAGTAAAAGTCCCTCAGTTTTGGACATATTCAATATTTTCGAAAATTTAAAAAAAATATACATGTCTTACACTTTGTGGCAAGAATACAAATGATGGAATTTTTCAATCTGTTTTTGGAATCATATCCTAGATATATACACTATCGACTATTTAACTATTTAAGGGGACACATGCATATTTTTTTAGATAAAGAAGTTGGTCAACGTGTCAAATTAGGGAAAAACTTGCAGGTTTAATTGTGATTCCGAAGAGAATGTTTCGAAAACCAAGGGACTTTTACACAACATGAAATGTATTTTTCTATCCGGCATAGCGTCCTCAACCTACAGGTGCTACATTATCCAATCTTTACGTCACTCTCTGTATATGTACCTTGTTAACGATAAAATGATAATATAATCATAACTCAAAGGTCCAATCCGAAGGCCGATTCAATCAAAAATCAATATTTTTGTGTTTCAAACAATTCGCAGGAAATCGCCCAAAGTTTCGCGAATCAGTTGAAAAATAATTCCGCTTAACGGACGGGCAAATTGGCTATAGTTGTATTGTTTAGTTTTCATACAACCGGTTTAAAGTTGCTCGCCTGTTACCAACGCTGTTTGGATTGCGTTCGCGTTGTGAACGTGCAATTTAAACATTTCTTTCCGTTTGTAGTTGGCTATGAGAGGCTAGAAATATAGCGGTAAATTGATCGTGATATTGAAGCTATGACTAAATTAACAATAATTTTTATTTATTTATTTATTATACTTTTTCTTACAAAAATCACAGGGAAAACAATTTAGAACATTACATGTTAGAGTTTTGTACAGAAAGGCGGCCTTATTGCTTAGAAGCAATTTCTTCCAGGCAACCTGATAGGAAAGGATATGTATGGACGAAACGCGAGTTCGCAAAATAAAACACAAAATTAAGAGACAGCAAAAAAAAAGAGCAAAAATAAAAACGATAATAAAATATAGTAATTACAATGAAATAT
>LQNK01001920.1:7879-20074 GCA_001586405.1 Phoebis sennae | reverse complement strand
AAATAATTATATTTTATTATGTTTATTTTACTCAAAGGATTTTTGTGAATCATTTCAAAATATATTATTTAACAATGATTCATTAGGAGATATTATGAACATGAAAAGTAAACAAAGATTTTATTAATTCAAAAGATTTCTAACGCCATAGACATTTTATCCTAGACGTTGATTTAAACCCACAACTACTAATGATTTATACTCCCTATTACAAGCTATGAAAATAATTGCAAAGAAATCTTCAATGCATTGGCATTCCTTAATTTTTTTTTAAAAATATAACATATACGCTTCAACATACATATTAAATTATAAATGCATAAATAAATGTTTACCACCTTGAATGTATATCAAAGTAATGCTTGATTATCAAAATTATTTGACAAATGTAGAAATTTAGAAAGTATTCAAGGTTTTCTTTTCTTGACTTATATTTAATTTCTTAGTTACTTATAATAATTTAAAATTATTTTTATTTCTTTAAAAGGATTTTAAATTTCCTTTCTCTGCTGTTAGTTATTAAATCAGAATTGATGTACATATATAGAAATTTATATAATTCTATATTACTTCCTTAATGCCTTACTTTTACTAAAGTGGCATCTCGGTATTTTATTATTGTCACTAATCAATTAGCGATACTATTTCTAGATTAGACTAGATTTTACATATTATGATTTCAAAATAAATGTGACAAACAGTCAGTCAACTGATGTAAACTCCCTTTGAAGTTCCATTTTATTGTAGTTTTCTTTCTTTTCTTTTTTTTTATTTTTTTTAATGGCTGTTTTTAATGGCTTTTATTGGTCTTGAACTTACAAAGTTTGTAGAAATGACCTTTGAAACTGCATTTGGTACACATATAAACAAATTAAATGCAGAAAAGAAACCTGAATCACTTTACCATCTTATTATTGCCTCATAGGCTCTTTGTTTGTTGTTGGCTTTTGTGTTGCATTTTGGACGGTAGACACAATTTGAGACTTCTGTTGTTTTGTCTCAGTTTACATTTTTTCATTGCCTTCGAGTGAATTCGATTGGGTTGTAATATGTTGAATTCAGTTTCAGTTTTAGTTTTCTAATTAAAAATCTATTTCATCCAATTTAAAGCTGTGTGATTTGTCACAATCCGTAGTCCATATTAATAATCTGCTCCTATAAAATACTTTTTTATACTTTCAAAATATATTACATTAAAGTGATAAAAATATTAAGATTTTATTATTAACTCAAACTTCCTCATATATAACATATCTACAACGATATATGTATAACTCAACCAGTACGATATAATTACTGCGTCCCTAAGCTCATTTTGTATCTCAAATATTAATGCCTTACATAGTGAAACTGAAAAGTGTATTTTTTTGCTAATAAAATATTATTAAAAAACATCGTTATGCAATTAAAACTTTCTGTAATAAACTTTCCATCTTTCCTTAGGATATTGTCGAATTAGCATCATCATCCCAATCGAATTGTCATACACTCTCATTTTAGTGGATGGAACCACTGGAAAAATTTTATGCAAACATTGTTTTGGCTTTGACTTATATATAAATAAGTCTATTTTAATAATACCATATCAAATTTGATATTTCAATAATATCACATTTGTTTATTGTTATTAAATATTTTTTCTTATGAGAAGTCCTCTTGAATGGATTCCTCATTTTTATTGCAATTTAGCCGTGTTGGTTAATAAGCAATTTAAATCTAACTTAAATTTCTAATAGTAGTTTTTAAGAAAATGTCCAGTGACTTATTTCTTATTGTCTATATTAAATGAAAGACGCTGTCAAATTGTGTTCTTTACACTGCACTTCACTGCACTTATTGTTATCTTTTAACTACACGAACTCAAAAGGTTTAGTTCTTTTCAGTCTTCTCACTATGTCTGTGTTATTATATGACGATTTTATTATTTTTTTTTTAAATAAATTGTAATATTCTTAATTTGATAACTCTGTTAAAGTTTACTATATCGAAAGAAATCAATTATAACTTGTTTTATATTTTAGTTAATTTTAAATTACTTAATTATATATTTAATTTAATTAAAACTCGTTTTCCGTTGCCTGCAGTGATAACTCTGCAGTCATATTTGTCAGCTGTTCTTCGATGATTCGAAAGATATATTGAAAACGACGGTTACATGGTTATCTTAAAATATTTGTTCTATTTGTTTATAATGAAGTAAATGTTATATTTTACAAAAAGACAATAAACCATTTTTTATTATATTTTCCTCCGCAAGTTGTGCTTGTGTTGTGTTCGTTTCTTTTTTTATGTCTTGTTCTAATCTTTTCCTGTTGTTAAATGCAGAATATATTTTCAGTTGATTAAATTGAATTCAAAATGTTTGCTACAACATTAAATACAATATTGACTTGACTAGTTTGATATAATAATTTATAATCTGCGCATTATACGCATACATTTTGTACTTATAATCATAAGTTGTAATTATTATTATTATTTTTTTTTTTTTGTGTACTATTTTTCCGTTATTTGGGATAAAATCAGTTACACAAAATATATATTTGTACATTAGTTCATATATCATTAGTAAATATTAATCGTACAATTGCATAACCAAAACAAAATTGTCCACATAATTTAATTTTAGATTAGAAGAAATAGTGTATGTAAAATGGGTCTTTACCTTAAATAAATAAATTTTATTATTATTATTATAATGATACTATGATTTAAAAAGTATTATAGACTTGATGCAATTCAAATTAAAATTTAATTAATTTGACTGCTAGGAAAATTTGTGTGAATCAACGCAAATATATTGTATAGTTTTACTAATTTATAATAATTCAAAGGAATATTTTTTCCTATTTCATTTTGTAATATTCCAATAAATACATCATACAACGAAAATATTTTAAGTCTGATATTTTAGTAATTTATGGAACACAGGATTTTATTTTATTTTGTTTTATTATTATTTTTTTTTTATTAATTAACATATATATTTAATTTATGTTTTTGGTATTATTATTTTGAGAGACCAAGAAAATATATCATGTGTTAAATAGCTATATCTATTCAACAAATTTATTCTTGGAACCATATGGTTATTTTAACATTTTGGCAATAATTTTAACCAGATTGTAACATTTTGCCAAAATTTTTCAATTCAACCAATATCTCATTGGTTCAATATGGTTATTTTAACCAGAAACTGTTAAATTTAATACTGAGTAATACATGTTTTGTTAACAGATTTGGTCAGCAATAGGTTGGTTAATTTTATGTGCACATTCTTTTTGTGGTCCAAATATTAATGCACTATTACTTATAATAGTAAAACTATTTAAATTGCAGTTGAAATGAAAACTACAAATATATTTGTTAAAAATGATGTAATTATAAGTAGAAAGGTTCCTAAATAGCGGAAAATTCACCTTATAGATAAAATTTTTAATGTGTCTAAATATTTATGTACTGTTAAGACGTTAGATTGCTTCTAGATTTAAAAATCTTTGGTACTAAGTATGAAATGTTTCTACAGTTCATAGTCTTACTAGTCCAAACTTGTTAAATTTTCTATAACGGAAAATTATTCAAAAATAACCTAGATTGGTTTAGATTATTTGATATCTTTTTTGTCAATCGTTTAAACGATTGCATTATGCGAAGCAATACTTCAAAATCTAGTATTACCCTCCTTCCTTTTGAACCAAACCCTATTATTACCGACCAAACTGATAACAGATATTTTTCGCATTGACATTACTGTGTGTGTCATTAATATATTTCACTCACTGCGTTTTTCCTCGTCGCCAATGTTATGTCCTATGGTTGTAGGTGAGCATTAAATAAAAGATTCAAATATCAGTAAGTAGGCACACAGCTCAACGGATACGTCTGCACGCCACAGATGACAGGTTTGAAGTGTCAGAAGTGACACTAGCGCCCCACTGGTCTGTGTGCTAACATTTATTATATATCGTGAACACCACATTACCAAAAAATATAACAGACTTCCTCACTCTAAAAAGTAGAAAATAACTTTTATTTTATTTTTGTTGAAATCTGTACAAAGTTGGTGCAAAATCTTGTTAAATTGAATTTCTATGGGAACACACTGTCACTACTCTTTGTGATGCAAAAAGAATTTTCCAAATCGGTCCATAGCCGCCAGAAATATGCGGTAACATACATAAAAATACGTTCGAATTGTAACCTCCTTTTTTGAAAGTCGGTTAAAATGTGGATAAAAAGGATTAAATTTTAGGATTTAAACTTTAGTATAGAAGTTCTACGAAAATTATTGAAGTTCTAAAAAGCTCTTTTGTGCACATACCGAATAACATAGTTACCGAGTAAAGTTCTAACTCTCAGCTTACTGGTGGGAAAACTAAAATACATAGTTATATAAAAGTTGAAATTTCAGACGCGTAAGTTTCTTGTCATTTCGCTAGAATTCGCAATTACTGTTGCAATTTTTAATATATCCTAAGAAACATAACCACCAAATAAATTAAAATATTATGGATTTAAGCTACTGTCGAGATTTACGGTAGCCCAGATTGTTCTATATTAATATCCTTTCATAAACACCATGTTTTATAAAATGAATCAAAAAATCACAGATTAGAGAATAAAAGGCAGGTGGAGTGTGCCGAAGACTCGAGTGACGCTAACTACACGTACGTACACGTGCATCTGTGTAAGTGAAATTTGAAAATTACGAAGCCGTCGTGTCAAACTAGACGAACATTTTTGTATTTGCTTTTCGGCGTCACTCCATCTGCCTTTTATTCTCTAATCTGTGAAAAAATATACTAATTTATCGCGAATTTAAAGAAAAGTGGGACTACAACCTCCGTATTATCTTAATTATAGTTTACACGGTTTTGTAATCGATGGTTTTTAAGACGGTTTAAAAAGCAGCGACAATTTAGTTAAAATAGTATACTCACGCTTCAGAAATGAGTGCCCGTAACTTGCAGAACACGACACCCAGGCTGTAGGGGTACTGGTGCCAGTACACCGACAGGTCATTGGGCAGACCTGAAAAGACAACAAAATATATACTTTATTTTTTGTGTTGTCTTTGTATTGTTGCCTCTTGATGGTAGGTAGGATTGTACATCATTTCTATTTAGAGAAAAACACATTTTTACTTTTCCGATTCCACTTTATTAATATATATTTTTTTTAATTTTTAAATTACAACATTATTCACGACCGATTTCGAACATCATCGTCAGGTAGATAAAATTAAAAATATTAATAAATCTTTTGGAGGTATTAATGTGTTTTTCTCTAAATAAAAAATCAACAAAGAATCTGGAATAATCTTATAATGGGAATTTTTATCGAAGTTACATTATACCAAACTTCAGACGTTTATTTCTTACATTTAAGTATTTTGTGGTTTTTGTGAATTGCCGTACCTACAGTTTTCTTAGTGGGGATAAGTAAATTAGATTCAGTGCTGTTAGGGCACTGATGGGGTTCTTTTTTTCGTCTCCGCTGCTAAAACTGGATCGAAGCTAAAACCTTTTATTGTAATAACTATAACAAGTAACAACTGAACTAAAAAGGCGGTCCTGTTTGATTGATAGTTTGTGCAATTCCATAAAGCTAAATAATGGCGTAAAAAATGTTTTTTTTTCAAGTACCTTCTGGAAAGCGGCCTTAAATTACGGTGACGTAATTATTTGTATACCACCACAATCTCCTTTTACTGATATAGAAATAATATAACAGATGATCATAATCTACGCAGAGCTCACAAGAAATATTTAGAAAGAAAATGTGGGAGCAAAGATATGCAGTTTGACCCGGTTTATTATGAGGACAAAAGGTTGCTATGGGATAGGTTAAGTATCGCATGATACGTTTATGACATCCTGATTATATACAAGCCTATATTTATTCACCCAGGCCAAACCTTGAAGGATCGATAGGCAAGTTAAAAATAAACTTAATATAATGAAAATATGAGAGAATATTTTTGTAGCATCCTAAAAACCAAATTAATAAAGAAAAATGAAAAAAGTTAAGGATTTTCTTAAGCCGGAGGATTATCCTTAAAATTTACATCTAATTAAATTTATTTCTAAATATAGATTTAATAAAACATTTATTTTTAATAAAAATGAATAAATTTCACAAACTGATTAGGTGCTGCAGTTAAAAGTTTCCGAAAATCGCTTCACAATTTTCGCTTATAACTTTCATATTAAGGAAATAATTGGGCCAAACTTAACGATTACACCCTGTTTACAAATAATTCGACTTGACAAACTTCGCACAAACTCTGATTTGTATGCTTAAAAGTTAATTTAAAACTTTTCCGGAAATCCCCGAAGGATTAAACTGTTCACTTCTGGCAAACAGGGCTTAATACTGTTTTACGGGAAACGCTTTATTATATGCATGCGAATTAGTATAATATTCAATTTGTGTGGAAATTTATCATATACCGATTGAATTCGATAGAGTAGGCAAGCAGAGCATGCAGTACACCTGATGTTAAGTAACTAAGCCCTCCTATGAACATCTACAACCAAGCCAAGACAAAATTTTGTCCTTTCCTGCTAAAACCGTTTGTGAACCGCTAAAGTGACATTCGAACTTCAGTTGCAAATTACAATGTTCATCACATTATAATTTTCTACTCATGGGTACTAATATAGTATTATATTATCTGTGTCATGGGAATCGAACTCACTCCCTCTGACGCAATGGATACAGATATATCCACTGCACCAATCGAGTCGTTAAACTTTAACTTTGATTCGTAAACAAAACTAATTAACTGAAGTGTAAAGATCTGAACCGTTCGAATTAATACGATTTCGTATTTACTTTATTCTCCAAAATTAGTTCAGATACGAATAGTCAAACAAATAATTAAAAGGTATTTTAGCTCTTAAATAAATAGATATTTTAATATAACGTAGAGTATGTATACAATTCTGCTTCTTGGCGGTTTACGAATTTAATTTCGCGCGCATTCATATTATTAATACAATTTAATTCGAAATATTTTCATTTGTATACGCGATGCTTCATTCAGCTTATTGCTTTTTGTACAAAGCTCCCATTTCTTAACATGTCAAGTACAAGTGTTAATAAAAATAAAGTATATTAGAGTTTTCAATGAAAAATTCTCTCTGATGAATTCTCGCGCATTAAAAACACGCACATGACGGATTCCGCAGCATTTTTGTTTATTAGGAGCCACTTAAATATTTTTTTATGCGTTATACTTCGTACTTTTATTTTTTGATGCAACTACACATTTTTACTATATTCTTTATAATGAATTATGTATATTAGTATTTATAGCATATATTATTTAGTTTTAGTAGCAAAAGATCACCTGTAAAAATTTCAACCATACAACTATCACGGTACATGAGGTACAACCTGATGAACGAAGAAGACGGACGGAAGAAGAAGAAGAAAGCTAAAGAAAAAAAGAAGCAGTCACAAGAAAAACAAGAAGCAGTTACCCTTTGAGTACGGAACCCTAAGACTAAATAAAATAAAAAGCAAAAACTTGTCAATATGGAGTGCGTCTATAAATCGACGGACAAAAGGGCATTATTTTGTCCTTTTCCATACATCTATTTTTATTTTATTGTTACGAACTTATGAATGTGAGCTTTACTATATATAAACGTAAAAGTGATTGTGATTTATGACGTACAAGTTTGTATTTATAGAAAAGATGCGGGGTGATAAAGTTTATACGCATTTAAACGTGTATTCCTATTGAATACACGTTTAAATGCGTGAAAGTAATTCTATGGATGTCTTCTGTTCTTTACGCCTAAACTGCTGAACCGATTTGGATAAAATTTGTAGTGATTGATTAAATCCGAGAAAGGACATAGCATGGTTTGTATCCCGGAAAGACCAACGAGACTAACTAGAGTAACTTATATGTATATAATATTCATTTATTTTACGTACGAGAATGTCTCCTTTCATTGTTAATTATAATTAAAGTAATGAATATGTAATATTTAATTGTCATTTTAATTCTTACCATATAACTTTCATTGCATGTTTCATTACGATTTTTACGGCTAAATATGGGAAAAAATATCTTATATAATATCTGGCCTATTACCAAAAGATGTCAAATTAGTTGTAATAAAAGAATATTTATGTATTTATTCTGTTGCTACCCAAACGCCAATCTTTTCTAACATCATTTTTCCTTAATCACGTCGTGATTCCCTTGACGCCTTATTTTCCTATATTACTCGTTAAATTACGAGAAAATATATATTTTGTCTTAAAGTAATATTTATTCAATTCAGATTCTGATCGTAAAGGAAATGTCGAAGATGTTACAACAATAACTTAAGGCGATATGTCTATGAAAACCAAATAAGAATTACGGCCACACTGTGCGAGGTCAACATGCATTTGAATTTACTTAATTGGTTTACCAACTTTCATCTATATATTAACACAGATAATATACTAGATTAATAATCACAAGATTTTTAGAATTACAAACAAATGGGCAAATGTAATGAACACTTACAAGTAAACTCAACATGAACAAAAAAAAATAACAGAACGAACGTAACTTAACAATAATGAAGAAAGATATATAAAGTGAAAAATAAGACATGAGCAGATGTTACAATGTTATTTGCAATAGTAATCGGCGAAGTCTGTTTAGTTGGGGGATTGAAAGAAAATGTCACCTTTCTAACATCATTTAATGCCTTGCACATTCTGAGATTGGGGAGTTACTGCCAAAGACCGTTACGTTGAGGCAAAAAGGTAGCACAAGTTTTTGAAGACATCTGGAAGGCATTCGAAAAACTTTTGTAAGAGTTGGGGGCAGTCTATCATATTATTAAAAAGTTTTGCGTGGAAAAGTGCGTCGAGTATAATGCGGCTATTTTCCAATGTATTTCCACGCCCGTCAAGTTTTGTAATACTATTAAAACATTTTACTTATAAAAAGTCTATATAATAATCGATTCCACAGTAACCATTCGACAACTTTTTTGATTGAAAATCTGCGTTTGAATAAATAACGAAAATAAAAATTCAATTATTTATTTAAAAAACATGATTGCCTTAATAACAAAACAGATGACAGCGACTAAGCACAGCCTGTCTCGGGGAGCCTTACAATGAGATTATCTCAAAAAGTTTAATCACAATAAAAGTGAAATGATTCTAATTCGAAAATATGTACAAGAAAAACGACAGTTAGTAATGGAACAAGAATTGAAGACATGTAGCCAATGCATAAAGCCTATTTCAATAATGTTATATTTTAAACAATTTATCTTAACACGACAAAAATACTAAACCAAAGCCTTTATTTCTTATTTTAAATAACGTTAACTTACGTGAAGTAATTAATTTTATAATTAACAGGCTCATTACTAATTAATTGTGGATAATACCACAGATTCATTACAAGCTCATCGTCCATCCAGCAAATTCTTAAAAGGTGTTTGTTATTTCAAATTAGAATTTTTAAAAATTCCCGTAAAACCTATCAGCTAAAGAAAAGAAAATAAATATCTGTGAATTTCTCGCCAAAAGCCAAAAGGAAACAGTTTTGTATACAGTTGGTTGTAATCAACACATTTGACATTTGTGACAAGAAAACAAATTAGATTCAATCCGTTGAATGTACTTCAAATGATAATGTAATTCCAGATCGTCTATGAAAGACTACATTTTTATAGTAATAACATGTATTATGTAATCTAGGCACTTACCAAAAAAGATTGTTATTTGTATGTTACTTTTTAACTAATAAGCTAAAAAACTTCAAAATATTTTTTTAAATATATAATGTTCGTTGTTAGCGAGTAAAATGGTCAATATTTTGTTTAAAAAAATTTGTCTGAAATCCCTTCGAAAAGTCCAATATTGACTAAATTTGAATAAAAAAGTCTCATAAAAAGTTAAAATTCTGTAATAATCTCTGTCTGTCAATCTTGATCTACATACAAGTATAGAACGAATATCCAATTGTATTGAAATGCAACTCGGTTTACCAATGCGTATTGGTAAACGTATATTAAAATACGCTATTGGTATAGCGTATTTTAATGTGGAGGCCATTTCATTTTAAAAATTTAATCATAGAGTTGAGTGGTAAAAGGCTGTCATTATACTTGGGAGCATCTCTTAAAATTGAAATCTATACAATGTTAATCCAAGTCTTAGGTTACTTACTGCAATTTGTTCATTATTGTATTTAATGTTATGTGAATTGGCCATCAACCCTACCCGCTAACATGTAATAAAAAATATTGTAGTAGATATTGATATTGATTTTTTTTACGTTACAGGTCAACGGCCAAAAAAAAGTCACTGTTTCGGGAGTCGGTTCGGTTTTGGTTGCATCATTTATTGGGAATGCTGGTGGTACTTAATCCAAGATTATTAATTAATTCATTCAAATTCATTTAAAGACAGAAATTTATTTAGCTCTACAATAGCGCAGGAGTACTAGCCGAAGCGCTGATTTCAGTGGCCATTGTGGGTTTAATTGAAGAAATGTGTCAAAATAAATGTACAAAAAAAATATTCATAAAAAATATGTAATATCTAATAAAAAAGTTGTATATTAATGACGACGAAGTGATATAACCCGACCCTCTCATCTTTTTCTCTGTGCCCAAGTATCACAAAAATAATTTAACAGTTATACAAAACAACAAGCGATATAAAACAATTTACTAGCAGTTTTCAATATCAGTTCAATAAATAGAAATAGGTTTTTCTATTTATTGAACCTTGAAATTTATTTCCCCGCGCCGGCCCTCACGGCGTAGGGGAGCGTCCCCCGGGTGGCGGATGGGGGGATGGTCAGTAGTACAGCCTAGCTACGCTACTGGCCAAGTCCGATGGACTCGTTGACCAACGATGGGTGTGGTCCTCCAGCATTTCGGGGGTTGTGCGGAGGGCTAACGACTCTCCCACGGAAAAAGACAGTGTTACGAAACCGACAAAGAGTAAGAAAAAGAACCGATCTGATCCCAATAACGACGACCTAAGGCAAGGAATAAAGGAAATTAGAGTTGCATCGTGGAATGTACGATCCCTATATAGACCCGGGGCCCTGTACCAAGTAGATAGTGAGCTGCGAAGATACAAAATCGGAATAGCTGCACTTCAGGAAGTCAGATGGCCGGGCAGTGGAGAGTGCAAAATCGATGGAGATACTGTTTTGTTCTATAGTGGTGGTGAAGCTGGACGCCATAGCCAAGGCACCGGATTTATGGTATCTAGAGAATTAATCGGTAACGTGATAAGATTCGACGCCATATCAGACAGAATATCCGTTCTGCGCATTAAAGGTCGATTTGCAAACATCTCATTCGTCACAGCGTATGCACCAACAGAGGTCGCGGATGATGAGAGTAAGGATGGATTTTATGACCAACTCGAAACGGTATACGACCAGCTGCCGAACTACGACGTTAAAATTTTGCTCGGAGACTTCAATGCTAAAATCGGTCGCGAACAGGTCTTTACTCCAACAATCGGGTTGCATAGCAAGCATGATCGGTCTAACGATAACGGGGTACGACTGATAAGCTTTGCAGCCTCGAAAGCAACGGTCATTAAGAGCACGATGTTTGACCATAAGGATATTTACAAGGGTACGTGGCGCTCTCCTGATGGGCATACGGTCAATCAGATCGATCACGTTATCATAGATGACAGACATAAAAGCACTATTAAGGACATCCGAGTCTTCAGAGGAGCCGACTGCGACAGCGATCATTACTTACTGGGAATAAAATTAAAATTAAAAATTAAGAAACAACAAAAGACAAAAAAGAATATTGAAGAAAAGCTAAACGTAGGGAATCTGAATTTGAAAGATATTAGAGACAAATTTCAGCTTGAATTGAGCAACAGGTTTGAAAATTTATTAGTGGATGATAACATAGAAAAAGTTTGGCAAAACATGAAAGAGACAATCAAAGAAGTTGGAAATAATGTCCTAGGGAAAGCGACCAAAACGAAACGCAAGAAATGGTGGAACGAAGACTGTGAAAAAAGCTTGGAAAACCGAAGACATTACAGGAACTTAGCTGAACAAAATAGCGCATGGAACAAAAAATTCGAGGAATGCAAAAAGGAAGCGAAGAAGGTGATCAGAAGAGCACAAAGACAACATCTAGAAGGGCTGGTTACGAATGTAGAGAGTCTTTTCCA
>LQNK01001918.1:217424-248733 GCA_001586405.1 Phoebis sennae | reverse complement strand
ATCCAATATTGTATCGCCCACTTTTTTCTCTAATATTACATCAGGTACAAATTTATAACAAGCTCCTCAGGAAACTCTGTCTGTCTAGCTGTTCTTCATCCACTAAACCGACTTGGATGAGATTTTGTACAATGATGGTTTGAAACAAGAGAAAGTTAGCTTTTGTCCCGGAAATCTCACGGGAATATAAAATATAAGCGGCTGAAACCGCGGCACACAAATAGGGTTTTTTATTCCTTTAAGAAATAATTCTTACTGCACAATTTTCAAATATTTTAATAAATCACATAAACCTATCTCGTTATTAATCAACCTCGTATTCCCCAATTATAAATCTGCGTAGTAAGCCTAAATCCACATTTAGATGTACGAAGACAAAGATTTAGATGCACGACGGCTTAACTTATTTTGTGTGTAGAAAAGAAATCCCATATTAACTTAGTCTCTTATGAACTAGTCTTTATTAGACCGCGAAATAATTGGTTACGTAATTTTATATCCGCACAGTTAACAAAACTTCGTGGATTGGATTACAAAATAATACAAGATAAAGTTAATACTCCTAGTTCCTAAATGAATCGCACAGGTTTTTTTTAAAATCTTTCTTACCCCCCCAAAATATGTTTTTTTTTGTCAAACTTGAATACCTAGCAGGTAGTTGAATTATAGGTATTTTTACCAATGAATAAATAGCTCGAATTTACTTTCATATTAAAAATGTTACTTCTGTAAAATGATTTCTTTTCAATATCTGAGTAAACTACGTATTCGTTACGAATAATCATTTGCAAACAAAGTTTTCTTTACATCTTTGTAAAACTCTTAACCTTAACTTTTAACTCACGGAATGAAAGTGACAAAATTACTCTTACGTTCCTTATTTTTTTTATACAATGCAAAGTCCCAGCTTCCTGGTCGGATGCTTTTCACCCTGATTTGTAATCCGTCGGCAAAAATTTAATGAAAAGTTAAGTTTTATGTTCTTAAATGGTTAGAAATGATTTCTTTTATTCGTACATCATATTATTCTTTTAAGTATGATGATGATGAATGTTGTAAATAAACCATTGCTAGCCTATTAATTAACCGAATGTTTGAACTAATATGCTGAACTAAAATGGCAATAGCTGATAAAAAATCTTTGTGTTTATTTATTATTTTAAATTTTAATGTTCCATTCCATATTCCACCGCAAGGTTTCTTGCATTTTAAAGTTTCTCTGAATAAATGGACATAATTTATTATTTTTGTACTTCGACTCCATTAAATTTATTAGCCATAACGAACCTCATACCAAATATCTTCCCTCCACAAGCCTAATAACAAACTCAAAAAAAGAATGAAGAAGAAACAGTATTATTGTGTAAAGGCTGTCTCTCGTATCGGCAAACTTGAATACAAGATTTTCATCACATAAGTTCAATTTAAAGAAAAAAAAACTGCTTAGAAATACTGTCAAACCGAATAAAATCCTTCTGCCTTTCTTTTAATACGTATAACATTTTATTTTTATGTAAAATACATAATATATTTTTCTCAAATAGCTACGCGTAAGCCGAAGTTTAAACAGCGTCAAGATAACACATCAAGTCTACCCACATAAATTACCATAACAAAGACGCTCCTTAACGGTAAATTCAAAATTTTAAAAAACGAATCCCTCATAGCGACCTTCATTAAACATTTTATCTTCAGTAATTAAAAATGACTATAACTTACCGATGAGTGGTTTCCCGCGCAGTTAATCAAGTTTTCGGGCACTAAAGTAACGACTATTGACAGGGAGAGCTTACCGCGTTCTCTTGCTATTGCGATTTGCGCTTAAATCACGGATGGCCACCGCGCCTGCGCCAATTGTATGACGTCAATGAGTTCTTTCACAAAATATACAGGTGGATTCATTAAAATGCCGCATCATGCAACGTGTTCACCATCTACTTAGATGAAAAGTCTGAAACGATACAATGAAAAGCAAGTTTCGCTAATTCATTATCTTAGAGCTCAGTCATATGTGTTGATGGCTAGACAATGAAGGATTAAGCATCTAGTTCAATAAGAACGGGGTTAGTATACTAATGACCTATTTTAAAGCAGGTCAATCATTATTCGGTCAGTCATCTTCTTTGGCATACCCGCATTTAAGTTCGAAGTTACTTTATCTATATATATGCGGCCATATTATACAGTGAAATCACTGAACGGTGCCTAAAAATATGTACTGTCTACCCCATGGGAGTTGACGCATGGATATTACAAAATTATACGAATTAACTCTTTATATAATCAACATCTAGCAAATTTTATATTCTGTAAGGGTATCCAGAGCCTGTTCGTTCAGGGAGCAGACGCATTGTAAGCGAATTGCGTTTTCTAATGACGAGTTAAAAAACCTCGTCAAAATAGTCTCGGTTTCATTAAGCAAGAATAGAAGCATACACCACACCGCACCATCTCTTGTGCTGCAACGTTGGTACAACAACTTGAATGCAACAACAACTTTTATATCTTTAAAAGTTGTAGTTGTATTCCATTGCATTTCATGCTTTTATCTAAAAGCAAATAACTTAAGTATCGTACCCAGTGAATGCTGAAGTTAAATTTTCTCGTATAAATTATGTACTTGCTTTAGTTTTACTGCATAAATTTGCAAGCTATAAATTCAATAATGATAGAAAAATATTTTATCAAACCATTAGGGTGCAAATATTAATATTAATTGTTTTTCATTCTCGTTATAATATACGACTGCCCTCGTTTTTTCTGAATACGTACCAAGAGCACTTACGTAGTCCTAAAATTAAATAATTTGCTTCTCACTTCTTTTATTGGGAAAATACACTAAAAATGATCTTTGATTAATGAGAGTTATTAATCAAAGATCATTTTTAGTACGCAGTTATGTACTTTACTTTAGTTTTACTGCGCAAATTTGCAAGCTATAAATTCAATAATGATAGAAAAATATTTTATCAAACCATTAGGGTGCAAATGTTAATCCTATTTATCCAAATTGGATAAATAGGATTAACTATCATAATAATTATTAATTTAGTCGTATATTATAACGAGAATGAAAAACAATTAATATTAATATTTGTTTTTAAAACATATTAACAAAAAATACAAATTGATTGCAAATTGAACGCGCCAAAAATTTGCAAGATGACATTGACGGCTAACATTAACTTCAAGAGTCAAGACAGTTGACAATTGACATGAGAAAATTTAGTAACACTTCGTAATCAGTTGTTTTTATTTTTATAAAATTGAATAATGTTCCAATGTTAATATGCAAATCAGCTTATTAAGAATAACAAATAGGTTAGCAGTATGTAAAGTGAACATCATGGCGGCCAGGCAATCTAGTGACTTGGCCAAATTCAAAAAGGATTTAAAAGGAGCAAAGAATGTTGTTATCTTATCAGGCGCCGGTATTAGTGCGGAATCTGGTATTCCAACGTTTAGAGGAGCTGGTGGCTTCTGGAGGAAGTACCAGGCGTCTTCCTTGGCAACTCCAGAAGCGTTTAAAACCAGTCCTAGCCTTGTATGGGAATTTTATCATTATAGACGTGAAGTTGCAGCTAAAGCTCAACCAAACGCGGTAAGAAAGAAGAATTTCTTAATTTTATGTTGGATATCCCTTAACAAAACATTTTAAATAAACTTTATATCTATCTAATTAAACTTTATTTTGTGTAATATTTTTTTTTAAGTGTTTTTGTTACTGAAATTATTTAGCTGCTAAAAACAGATAAAATTGTAGTTTTTCTTGGGTTTGTGTTTGTGATGAGTTTTTATATGTTCTTTACAGGGTCACATAGCCATTGCAAATTTTGAAACAAAGCATGGTTCGGATAAGAACATCACTGTGATAACACAGAATGTGGATGGGTTACATGCGAGAGCAGGCACAAAGAATCTTCTAGAATTACATGGAAACTTGTATAAGACTAGATGCACTAAGTGTAAAGAGGTGCTTGTTAATAATGATAGCCCTATTTGTGAGGTAGGTATCACCCAACACCCGAAATGAACATTTATTTATTTTATTAAACAAATTAAAAGTTAAAGCTATGTTCATGAGTTAATTTTGAAACAGACGGACAGTGGCTTAGTAAAAGATCCCATTTTGACCTTTTAGTTCCATAACCTGAGTAAAAAAAGTTCAAATTTAAAGGATATTGTGACATATGCTGTGTTTCTAAAATTAAATTCAAATTACTATGACACTACTGGGTTAATAACACTATCCTCTTTATTGTTAGAATAACTTCTGATATCTTTCCAAAAATTTTTGTATGTATATGCACTAAAGAAATTTTCATGGTAATGAGCTATTGCCATGTAAAACATAGTCATGATTGCCCATTTCTTAAAGTTTTTTCTTTATTTTTCAGGCATTAGCAGGATGTGGTGCACCGGACACTAATATTGTAGGTTCAGATATACCAGTGAGGTCACTACCACATTGTAAGAAGCCTAACTGCGGGGGATTGCTGAGACCTCATATTGTGTGGTTTGGGGAAAGCTTAGATCCTGCAGTGTTGGAAAAAGCTGGTAAATGTTACAGCGATTTAAGCTACTTTTTGATACATAAGAAAAACTTGACTATGGTGGCTATGGTGATGTATTTATGCATCATTTTTAAATATTTATCTTATATAAAGTTTAATATCATTTTTCCTCTAAAAAAACAATATTTCATACTTAATATTATCTTGGACATATCATTAAAATAGGTCTGAAATCTTGATGTTTTCATATGACAAATATTGGGTTTTTTTGATAGATTATTAGCTAAGCTATATCTTCCAAAAGATGCTTTACATGTTACGGGACACCCTGTATAAAAGAAAGATGGGTTTGTTACAACACTTATAACTCGAGATCTATGGGACCATTATAACTCAAAATCTATGGGACCATTATTTTTTTCTAAACACATGCTATTTTTGTTCGACTGTGCCACTGTATAGTCAAAATTTTCAACACAACTGAATAATTACAACACTAATTAATTGATGTAATAGTAGTTACACTAGTCAAGAGTAGTTCATTTTATGGTGATTTATCTAGATTATTTAACAAAAAATGGTTAAAAATTAAAAAATATTATAAATATTCCAGGAGAAGCCATGGAAAGCTGTGATGTGTGTCTCGTAGTAGGAACGTCATCTGTAGTGTATCCAGCCGCAATGTTCGCGCCTCAAGCTGCCGCTAGAGGCGCTGTCGTCGCAGAATTTAATATAGAAACGACGCCCGCTACACCAGACTTTCATTATTACTTTGAAGGCCCGTGTGGAACGACATTGCCTGAAGCTTTAGCTCATTAATTTTATATGGGAAATATTTAGACTATTGGCTTGATGCAAGGGGATTCTATTGTAGTGCGTGAGTGTAGATTGTGCCACATGTCGCCGCCAGAGGCGCTGTCATCGCAGAGTTTTGTATAGAAAAACGACTAAAAGTAATAATAAGCTTTATTACCAGAGCTACAGCTCCTTAGTTTACTTTAATAAATATTAAAATATTTGCTTGATGTAAAGGAATAATCATTATTATCTTTTTGGTAGAAAGGACAATACAGGTAAGGCCGTGGCTTCGGCTGGAAGTTGATTAGAAAATTAATATAGGTGTTTTTTTAAAGGATAAAAGAAAACCATTTTAAAGATCCCATAACACAAGTCTAGACGACTAAGAATAATTTATGTATAGAGGGTGGTAAATCTATGCTACAGCACTAAATGTAAAAATATTGTATAGATAATAGGATTAAATCAAATAAAAACTTTGAAAATAATTATCTATGAATCGAAAATATCCACTATTTAATGAATTTCCTGTAAATAGATTAGCTGTAAGCTAGAAAACTATTGTATTGTTATTTATGGATTATATTTTATTTTACAAAAAATATACCTAATTGTGTTTTTTTGTACTCACTTTTACCTGTACTGTTATGGTATGTCCATTACATATCATAAAGATATTATAATTTATAAGATAAAATACTTATAAAGCTATAGCATTAAATGAAAGGTAAGTAGGGTTAGTCTTTTCATTTATAAATCACATTGGTTAGATCAGTGAGATGGATCTGTTCAACTGCATGAGTTTGAAATATAAGAACAAATATTTAAATTATTAATTTATTATCAGATGAAGGTTTCTACATTGTTGTATTAGGTTGCCTGTAATAATTATAAATTAATAAAAAGTATTGCATCTTTCTAAAATATTCACTGTATTTTTATAACATTAAATTCGGTAAAGCTAAGGTTCATAAAAATATTCAGTTGGATAAACATTTTTGGTACGATGATTAGGATCATGTTTGACTACATATTTTACAGTCATTGTTAAATCCACATACGCTACTCATACAAAATAATTAGAAAATAATGTACAATACATGTTTTAATAGACATAATATATATATTACCATACGCACCATAGTGCCTGTGTATTGATAATTTCCTCAAAAGTCATAGACACTCCGTACTCTCGCTACCGGCAAATCTGCAATTAAACAAAACTACACAATTAGCAGGTTTATGATTTAGGTACTAGACTTACTTAATTTTGCAAACTTAAAAATATATCTTCCTCAAAGTCCTGATTTAAAATCAGTATTACTCCGACATTTCACATAAATTCGTTTGAAACCCGATCCCAAAGCTTTGTTTCGATCATTAAACCAAATTTCAGCACAAACCTTTCGTAAAATCCAATTATAAAAGGAAAGACATATGGACCGGCTAAATATAAACCCTTAGTCGCTGGTTAAATGTGAATTTAAGTACATCATGTCCGCTTTGTGAATGTATTATTGCGTTCACAATGAACGATGATACTTAGGGCTGGACCTGCCACTTTTTTATTTTATTTTTAAATGTAATATTCACTAAAAGAGTAAATAGATCAGATGTAATTGGTTTCACTAATAAATCGGCTATAATAAAAAATAGAATCAGGTATAAAACAAAAAAATAACTAATATTATAGGTAAAAATGGTTCAAGCTGCATAAAACTCGAGTAGGTCTTCATAACTTCTCTTTATTCCACACTCTTCAGGGCGTAAAGTACCGTTTTTTTACCAAGAAAAAAAAAAATGACATCCTTTTTAAATGTAGAGCACCAGCAGTGAACTGAACAATGAACAGTTACATCCCGAATCCCATCTATTCATCATACGATATAATGCGACTTTTATTATTTAAATTATACTTTATAAAATATGAAAGTGGCAACCCTATGAATATATAGAGCACCAGCAGTGAACTGAGAAACTGAGACATCCTGAATCCGATTCATTCATCATGCGATGTTTAGAGACTATTATTATCACATTATTGTTGCTTAAGCTTGTTTTTTATAATTTTATGAAAATCGTTAATAAGAAAAAATATACAAATCGAAGTATAACCAACTTAAAAATTTGCACATTGTCACTTTTCTTTTTTTTTAATGAAGACTTGAGAGTCATATAATATTTAATTTATACTTACAGAATTCCGCGCTTAATATCACCATTATATTTATAACAGTCGAAAACAAATTAGAAAACGTTAGAGACCGTCCATTATTCACGTGAGGTTCGAAAGGGGGGGGGGGGTTATCTATAAAAAAATCACGAACTATCACCCCCCATACTATACAACATACTATATCAAGTAGGTAAACACATGGGATACCGTACCAAAGTTAGACGACGAGAAAATACAAGTATCACCTAATTATCTTATCAGTATTAGTAACTTATCGTTAGGCAAACGGTTGATGATACTAATGATCCTTTATACGACACATACACTGACTATTTATCGTCGCTTCTCTAATTCCCAGAGGAAGTTTAATATTTTATGAATAAAGGAATCGATGGAACTAGTTTTACGTATTGATAAGACCATACATTTTGTTAAAAACTAGCTGATCCGCGGCTTCGCTTCCGTAGTATAATGTTATATATATAGCCTATAAAATACAGCCATGTTGTCTACTCGTGGATACTGTAGCTTTTGGTTAACGAATTTTTAAAATTGGTAGTAGTTTTTCCTGATTATTACAAGCAACCAAAGAAACAAAGTAAAAGAAGCGATGGAACTAGTTTCACGTATTGATAAGACACCAGAGGAAAGATTAGTTTTCTGTTTAAAAATAAATATTTTATTTTGCAATAAAATAAATTTTATTAAAAATCAAGAAATAGTAAATTAACATTAAATATTATATAAACAAACATCAGCGAATAAAAAATCAATGGCAAATGAAAAGGCCTTTTTATGAAGTATGCGTTATAAAAAATAGCTAATACTTAACCATATACTTACAATGTATTTACCGCATCAACCTACGACAACGATATACCAAACGTATCGTATGAACCGGCCTCAAAAACACACTCATTGGAAAAGCTCGCATCGCTGTTTTGTATCATTCTATAATTTAACGTAACTGAAACTCGTATTCATGTAAAGTTTACGCTTTTTACACTAAAATATTTACGTACGATGGAAGATCAACGATCTTATATAAAAATGGTGGAATTAAAAGATGTTGAGGAAATGAAACAACTTAATATCGGTAAGGCTTATCCATATTTTAATAGTTTATAGCAAATTATATGTAAAAAACCAAAAATAATTGATTTATGACAGAAAAATCTTATTATGATTTACTTTTGAAGTAAAATTAAACGATATGTTTCGCAATGTTAGGTTAGGTATATAAAGAAAAATAAGCAAAAATACAAAGTATAACGTATATTAGGTTAGGTAATTAGAAGATTTGTATTTATTAGTAAGGTACCTACACATTTTTCTTAAGCTGTGGCGACTTTAGGGGATAGCGAACGGGGCCTCGCTCTTGCTGGGGCCTCGCGCAACAACACAAGAACAATTAAAATTATTTAATGTTTTATTAAAAAAAAAGATTTTGGTCGTTTATTATTTATTCAGACTATATAAGAGGGGTAAATTAAAATAAAATTGGGTAATTTATTCTTTGATTCGAAATGTAAAAAGAATATAGTATTTTATTATCGCGCCTCAAAACAATTGAAGATCGGTTTATTAATTATATATTTATAATTTTAAATGTAAATTACAATTAAAAGTATTTCGTTAAGAGCTCTCTACTCTATATTACAATAATCTTATAATAAGTTAAAAAAACAGTACAAAGGATTAATAATATTTTCAATAGTATAGAGCACATTTTATGTAATAATGGTAATCTATTTCTACTCACGTCGCGCGTGAGGGTTCACAATTTTATACGAGTAGATACATTTAATTCGGATAATTAATTCTTCTAAAATATCAAAGGTTTTTTTTTATATCTATACCATCAGCTTCCACTCCACTTACTTTATTTCCCTATTTTTTTCAAGACTGCATAGATTAACGCCTGGTATAGTTCCATAGTTCCATAACTGTGGAACGTAGTGAAGTGTTTTTTTTATAAATAAATTATTTAACTATAAAGATTAACAAACTTTTTTTGAAATTTCCTTTATTACATCATTCTACACTCCATCGAATACCGGTAACAGGGATAGGTACCTTGAAAGCTGGAGCGGAAATATAAAACTCGACTCAAGAAACGCATAAATGACTCAATATTTAGTGCGATAACATTCTTGAGTACCTACACACCGTCAACATGAACATCTGTACAATTTCAAACGCAACTCAATTTACACTAAACGTAGCCAATCAATACACGCAGTAGTCACGATTATTTGATTCTTTTCTGTCCTGTCATTTTTTTACTTCGCATGCTAAATGTGTCCATGTAGTTAACGCATAAAGTTTATAATTAATATGTAGGTATGCTTTAAATAAAACTGCCTTTACTTTATAGATTATGTTTCAAGAAAGCGAACTCTATGATAGGAAATTGGACACATAGAGGAAGAAATAACTATGTTAATGGGTTTTGGATGATTGGTAGACATTCCTATTTATTCCTTTTACTTTCTCCTGAAGAAAGGATATGAGGTATGCCGTCAGCACAAAGTGATTTGGGGGACATTTGAACGATTAATTATGCCACACAAAATAGGGTTCAATAGATAGGTCAATAGATAGGTAATAAAATCAATAGATAGGTCTTTCAAATTAATAAAAGGTCTCGATATCTCATACACATTTGTTAATTTCACTTACTCGAAACTACTGTTGCTGCAAATTATATCCTATTACATCGCTCTTATCACCGTTTTATGTAAATATTGTTATTATGATTATCTTTATTTACAATTCGGAGTTTGCGATTTGCAATGTAAGTCTGTATAACTTTAATGTAATAAAGCTATAGACTTAATTGATTGTGCCAGGCTCGAAATGGCCGGACCAGAAAAATCTTGTAAAAAAAAAATTGCGAATTTGGTGGGGGGTTTCGAAGATAGAGGAGGTGAAATAGGTGATTTCTATGCATATAGCCGAGTGTAGTATCAAATGAAAGGTCTTGATTTATACTTTACAACGCAAGGTCCAGTGACCAGTCACTACACTTCCATTCAAACTATAATATCACCTTCAATTTAAAAACTGTCTATGCTTATATTTTATAGAGAAAATATTTGTGTACATATTTATTTATGAATTTGTTTTTTTTTAATGCTGTCGCACAAAAACTACTGGACCGATTTTAAAATACATAATCGAGTCATTTCAGAAATTATAAGTAGAGTAAAAAATTAACCCTGAAGAAATCTGGAAACTTGAATGAATAGTAGATTTAGTAACCTTCAGTTAAATATTCTCAAAAAAATCTTGCCACTAAAATTTCGAGTTATAGAAAAATTCTAGGAATGCTCTACGTGAACGCAACCGCACTCAAGCCAATTGCTAGCCGAAAGGTCCAATAGCATATTCGACATTACCGTACCTGTAAGATATTCATTGCCTGCTCTGTTTCGAATTTGAACGCTCCATTGTTCATGTCACTGAATATAAGAAGCAATAGTAATGTAACAATTATAAATTGACGTTAGTTCATAGCATATGTGCGGGTGGCGAAACAGTCGGTCAGAAGTCAGCAGGAGCAGTCACCGCGCGTCCATGAAGTGGCGCGAACGATTTGTTAAAAATGTCTCTTACGCGCCGCGAATCGAAACATCAATACTAAAAATACAATCTGTGTTCAGTGAAATTTGTGTTCAATAACCCGTAAGTACAAAACCGTGCATTTATTCAATTTAATTTCATCAAATTATATAATCTTTACGCGCAATCGATTGAATGCCGTTTAAAAATATTTATACAAACCATAGCTAAAAGTTGACATTTGAACTTTGTTTCTAGATGTTCGTCGATAATGTTATCAGTACGTACATTCCAGATTAACTAAATAGTAGCTGCTTTTCCTTTTAAAATAACAAAATTTGTGTAATAATTAAGAGTATATATTAGCAGAATAATACACCAGAAATATGTTATATACCTCAGTAAGAGTAAATAAAAAAAAATATTTGGCTTTATCAGATTATTTAAATTTCGTTAATTAAAAATTAGTTAAAACAAATTTTCAGAGTGAACCAAATGTATAAAAGCTTGGCATTTCAAGAATCTCTTATTTATGAAAAGTAATAAGTTGCTAAAAGTAGAGAATTGTATTTGTCCTAAGCATTAATTTAATTGTTCACATTATTGTACTCGTAGATTGTGAAAAATGTTTAAAGCAAATTAATGTTTGTAGAAATTTTTGCTAGAATGAAAGTAACTACGTTCTAATTTCAAAATGTACTGTAAAAATTAAAAAAAAATTATATTTACAGACTTACGTTTGATATGCTAGTAGCTAGCCATACTAACATTGATTGATTAATAAGTGTTGTCTATTGTAGTACTTATCACATAGTAAATATAGTTTCACAATAGTTTTAATCGATGTTTAGTTAATACAAATTATTTGTTTACTAGTTCAGTTAGGAAAAAACAGCTTCACTGTTTATTCCATACCAATTAAATATGTCACTAGTCACTTTAATACAGATAAGATAAATTTGTATATAATTGCAATAATAAATATTTTTAAATAATATCTTGTAGAAACGATTCGAATTCACCGCCAAATTATGTTTATGTACACAACGATCGAAAAATAGAGAGACAAAAATAAACAAAGTATTTGACATAGCGATTTGGCACCCACCTGGTTCAGATCATAGGATTTATAATGGTTAAAAGAATAAACAGTACGTCTACCTTCGCGAAATGCGAACAATTTCAGATAACATCTGAGAAATCCCTGTATTTAAATAATTTGAAAATTCCTGCTCAGAATCGAACATTTGCTTATTTAACGAACTGTGACTAGGTTCCTTTGTGATAGCTCTACAAAGGACCTACTAGACAAAATATTATTATATTTAGAGAACTATCAAAGAGGACATATCTTCTTTATTTTACATGTACCTTAAAACTATTATGGAATAAATTCTAAGCACTGTTCATAATAGTCTTCGAAAATAAATTTATTCTTTACGTAGATTAGAATACTACGCATTTGATACAAGTAACATTTACGTTATGATTTTAAAATGCGATTACAATACTTTGAAGTTACCAAGGGCACATGGTTGGTTGGTCATGACAAGAGTGATCTAGTTTACCAGGCAGCCTTATAGGTTTTCTTAAATCTACATTTTACATTCTTTAACACGTTCTCGAATACATTTAATTAATTCTACGCCTTTAACAAATAATAAAACAATGCTTAGCTTTTTGAAGGTTGTGAATTTATTCTGTGACTTTAATTTTTATTCGATCTCAGATACTGTTATCTAAACTTGGTTACTCACTTGTCGGAAAGACTTCAGTGTCATATTGTCTCAGTATGTCATGTTGGTTTATATTTATTAATTGTCGCGCCGCTGTCATGTCACACCGATTAATCTACACGTCTCATTGTAAGCTCCGAATTCAATGAGTGTTCTGAATCGATATTATGCTTTTAGATAAGATTGTCGAATCAGTAAGCGCCTTAATCCAAAGTTTTGTAGTATGATAGAGCCTGAACTTATTTCTTTTTTGTTAACAAATACTCGTGTATCATACACTCGACTGTAGTACTGTGTACTCTGTACAGTACAATGCACAAACATGTACGGTCTTGTTCAAAAAAGTTAAACAACTGTTCAACAACTGTCTTAAAAAATGTTACTACAAAAGGTGGTTTAGTGATAAGATAGACGCTGCTTAGACACTGTCTAAAGTAAAACACGACAAGCTTAAACTTTTGTTAGACACGTATTTAAATAATTAGACAATGTTTTACTAAAAAGAAAGAAAGAAGAAAGAAAAACGTTTAAACAGGTATTAAATCAAAGTCTAAATATGTTTTTTTTTGCAAGACTGTCAGAGTCGTTATAATTATTTAGAAGTGCAAATATAGATGAAGTAAAATTAGCAATTTCAATGAACTTGATAATTTAAAAATGGACGAATAACTGCAGACGCAGTTATTGCACTACAAAACTAAATTGGCAGATTTTAAATATAAATTGTTATGGGTATTTAAATCAGAATATTTTCAATAGCAAACTCAAATAAAATTTTCACTAAAACGGAGTATGTCACTGGGAATATCCTTTAAAAAACAAGTAGCA
This sequence comes from Phoebis sennae, assembly GCA_001586405.1. Lineage (NCBI taxonomy): Eukaryota > Metazoa > Arthropoda > Insecta > Lepidoptera > Pieridae > Phoebis > Phoebis sennae. Next base: position 235,117 of record LQNK01001918.1, on the reverse strand, counting down.
ACGCAATGATGCGTCGGTTCTTGTTTCCGACGTAAGACCAAATCAGTAGCAGCGACACATGGGCATAGTAAAAACCATAGACAAAAACTCGTGCCAAAGCAAATATTTGCTCAGATACTCTAGGATTAACGGCGTCTTAGAAGTAATTGAGTCAATTGCAGCTTGATTGATAGAAGAGAATCGCGATAAGCTGTGATAACACTCGTTCTATTTGGCCGGGGGCCAGGTATAAAAATACAAAGCTTAGCTGCCGTCTGCCTGGGACATTCGCGAATGCAACAATTGGTATTAGGTCATTTGTTCGGAAATTGCTGTTTGGTGACATTTGAAAGGTGTTTAAATAAATATTCCTGGACATTTACTTAGCCATATAGTCTCAAACTAAGCAAAGCTTGTGCGATGAAAACTAGATAACTGATAGACATACTCAAACATACTTTTTTTTGAAAATACATACATGCTGTAGATAAATTAACACCCAGGCAGTAGAAAATTACAATGTTTATCACATCTTTACTCGTGGGGATGGAATCCAAACCCTCCGGCGCAATAGACCTTTGCCACATCCATTGCATATTACTGCATGGTGTTTATTTTGTCAATACATTCATACTTACAGATAAATCAACACTCAGATAGTAGAAAATTACAATTTTCTACTTGTGGATCGTACCCTCACCCTCCTAGTCCATAGTTCAATTCACGTGGTTATAAAAATATAACGACAATAACTATAAAGCTTGTAAAATACAGCCGAATTAACTAGATTATAAACGATCAATAAATCCAAACCAATGACCTTTTACTAAAAAGCAAATGACAACATATAAAAATACATTTTACTCCCCTGTCTTTAGGTCCTGAATTTAATGACTTGCACTTTTATCTGAATCTATTTATAACTTGGTTCACTTTAATTGAAACGTATCATTATTAATAGAAACAGATATAACTAAAATAGTAACATTCTCTTACAAGTGTATAGACAATATGCATTATTTTGGCTTACGTTTGAACAGGAATGGGGGCAATAATAATAACTTTAAAATTTGTGATAAGACGAAGGGATTGAAATGAATTTAAATGTACATTACTTAAATTATATAATTTATGGTATACCATAGTTTATATAATATGGTTTTGGCTGGTATCTTCTCCGCTATATATAGCTTGGCGTCCAGTATGAATGAAAAATACAAGAAAATAAAATCCTACAAAAAAGTATGAATGGAATAGGGACTTTTTATAAACAGTCTATACCATCCAATCGTTATTTCCTCTTGCGAGGTTTACAATGGCCACGATTTACTGTCAAAAACGGAACAGCTCCTTAGAGTATAAGTAGGATCAATTATTGTAAATTTGCACCAAATCGATGTGTTCGGATTCTAAGTTCTATATGTCATTTATTTATCTCTTTTTTTATTATTTTTCTTAAAAAATTATTTAGGATTTTTGTTTATGCCAAAAATGTTTAAATTTTAAGATAATCTTTCTGTAAGGCTCCACGAGACAGGCAATGACTAGTGTGGAGTCCGCTGTCACCTGTATTTTTAAGGCAAACATGTTTTTATGGTGAACTTAATTAATTTTTATTTTTTTTATTTTTTTATTTATAATAACTGCCCATAATTTTAACGTATGTATTGTTACAGTACCATCAACCATGTTTCGAAGTGAAGAAATGGTGCTGTGCCAGCTCTTCGTGCAGCCCGAAGCAGCATATGTGTCGATGTATGAACTGGGTGAAGCTGGAATTGCACAATTTAGAGATGTGAGTAGAATAACTATAGATAATACAGTAATATTTGATCCAGACTAGATGCTCATTCTTAATTATTGCGTTTGTGAGTGCCAAAGTAGTTGCTTCGATATTTTTTATATTTTATAAATAAACATCTATTCACTTATTGTTGTGTTGTGATTTTTTTTATATTTTATAAAAAAACATCTATTCACTTATTGTTGTATGTCGTTATTGATAGAAAAGTTTTTAATGGAGGAAATAAAATATGTAAAGCTCGGATATTTAATGGCCTCGTTTTTCAATTAATAAAAAATATAAAATTAAATTAATTTACACGCAAATGAAAATGAAGTAAATTTAATATCATCTATATATATATCGGCAAAAATATAACTTTTAATTGTTCATGTATGACAAAATACCAACATCAAATTAAAACCATTCGTCAATAATTTGTCCTATTTACGAAATTCATCATTAAATTGATGTTAATACGGAATTAGTACAATCTGTCCTCAACAATGGTTTCATTCTACACGACCTACAGAATCTGGTTATTTCCACATTTTGTTAGAAATACAGCTCTTAACCATGAAGATGTTGGATCAGATCATATAACATTACATATTTCCCGACTACAATTAGAACTGGAACAAGCCAATAAGCACAAACAATTGTTCTTAGCTTCAGTTAAACGATTTTTTAGAGTCGTATATAAATAATGAATTATTTGTATCTTACGCCTTTCTTAATTTAATGGAACCTATGTCTGTGAATTTAGTCCTTTAGTATGCAAAAAACGTGGTTAGGGACGGTTCCATGTAAAATTGTAAGGTCACAGTGACACAAGGCCGGTCATCAAGAAAAAATCGACCCAAACAAAAGTAGAATACGTTCGCTAGCGGAGGTGGTACATAAATTATGCAAAGCGTCCAGTAAACATGTACCTATATCTTCTTATCGTCTTAATAGTCTTCTAGAATTAAAACCAAACATTGTTCCAGTAGTATGGTTTAATATCGCCCTTTTGTATTTTCAATATTATATAACGCATTGCGAATAATATAAATGTCATTAAACGATAACGCAAATGGGTCAAGATATTGAAAACAATGATAATTTTGTATCGGTAATACGCAAAGATTACGTTTTCAGTTAAGCGGGTGCATTCCAAAATTACGCGTTTTCACGTTCTTTCAATGAATTATTCAAAGAATATTATGGTTATGATTGAGTCTTGATTTAGTGCACAGTTTTTTAACGCGAAGGCAATCTCGGCATAGTGTTTCACAAAAACTCATATAAGCACACTCTTTCATGACAAATTGAACCAAAAAAGAAACACAAAATATTTTATTTTATTCGTATATAACGGTATATATAATGTTTAAGTGCATAAAGAGCCCGAGTAATTACGAAAAAACGGCAATTGAATATTAAAGAATTGGAATGCGCTTTTAAGCCTATAATACTTTGTATAAAATATATTTGTCATTTAAAGTTTCCTGTGATATTTTAATAGATTCAATGAAACTCATAGAATTGAACAACATATCGTTAATGATCTGTAGCGGTCAATCAATGCAGAATATTTTGGAGCTCGGCCAAATGTGACTTCAAAGGTAAAGCTGTATTAAGCTACAAATTGTTCGATTTGCCAGATATTAGTAATAATATACTGATTAACAGTATCGAAGCTAAATTTATATTTTCGCTTTATATTATAGCTTATCCTGTATTAAGCTACAAATTGTTTCGATTTGCCAGATATTAGTAATAATATACTGATTAACAGTATCAAAGCTAAATTTAAATTTTCGCTTTATATTAAAGCTTATCCTGTATTAAGCCACAAATTGTTTCGATTTGCCAGATATTAGTAATAATATACTGATTAACAGTATCGAAGCTAAATTTATATTTTCGCTTTATATTATAGCTTATCCTGTATTAAGCTACAAATTGTTCGATTTGCCAGATATTAGTAATAATATACTGATTAACAGTATCGAAGCTAAATTTATATTTTTGCGTTATCGTGAAGTGAAAACAAAATTAATACTTATTAGAACATTTAATTAACATTTGCGCTTTAACCATGTTTAGTTGAATTATGTAAATAGAAACGACTTGTTCAACTCGCAGTAGTTTGCTATACCTACCTTGTTTAGTAATCTAAAATTTGTATGCTGTGAAAGTTTGTATGTTTGTGCGTCAATCACGTCGAAAAAAAATTTATAATTTTAGGCTATAAGCTAAATTAAGTAAGACAGGTTAACTTGTTATTGATCTGTCGATCCCGACTTAGCAAGTGAAACCATGGCTAGAAGCTAGTGTAGTATAAAAAGGACAATTAATCATTGTAATCCTGTACGCTTACAAATTAATAAAAATATCTTAGTTTCTCATATCCACGTATACCAAACTAAATAAACTTTCACTATAGATGATAACCACTATATGATAGTATACCATAAAGCTTAGCGTAGATTAAAAAATATCATATTACTTAACCTAAATATTTCCCCAGAGCGAAATGGATAGGGTATTGCGTACCCGATTTTGCGTGCCCATCTTTGTAGGAGTGGCATTCGTGACTCCACTATCGATCTCACCCCGAACTTGCTTCTTGGTATAAAATGATGTTTAAATAAAAAAATTTGCCAAAATAGAACCGACTTCCTTGCTCTAAAAAGAAGAAAATAACTTTTATATCATTATTGTTAAAATCTATCCAAAGTCGGTGCAAAATCTTGTTAAATTGAAAATAGAATAAGGCACCGACTATGTATTAGTGTCCTGTGAAGGGTAATCACATCATCATCATCATCTAGTTGCAAATTCAGTTGGTATATACATCATTAAACCTTAACCGCAGAGCTTATTCCGTTGATTTTCGAGGAGTTCCCTGAAATATCTTCCACATGGATGATCAGGCTTGAACCAAATTTCTATGGGATCACACTGGAACTCTACTCTTTCGAATGCAAAAAGAATTTTCCAAATCGGAGATATACGGTAACATCCATAAAAAATACGGTCGAATTAATAACCTCCTTCTTTTTTTTAAAGTCGGTTAATAATTTTAAAATTAAAATTTAGCAAGCAAACTAAGTTTTATCATCGATATATAAAAATCCTGTGATGCAAGACTATTTGAAATGAGTGCACAATTTTGAATTGTGCATTTCATGCTGCTGTTTAGGGTTTTTGTATAGGTATCAATGTTTTTTTTATATAATTATTACACCGGCAGCTTTCTAGCTGATACGTTCGTATATATCACTATCACTGTCTTGAAATGTTTATCAAGTTTATTTTTAAATGAGTTCACTGAGGGAGCACTAATCACTGATTCCGGCAGTTTATTACAACCTTGGATGACAAGAAGGGGAATGAAGTTTTTTTGTGTAATAATCAGAAAATTTTGTATACGTAACTTCCCTTATATTTTAAGAACTAGGACCATTTTTGGACGTGTTTGAAGCAAGCTGAAATTGTCTGATGCCTCTCCTATTGATGCGTAGCGGTGTTAGTCATATGCATGATTAGATTAATGATATCTATTCATTTTTGAAAACATGTCTTTATACGGCCATTTTCAATAATGTATCAATGATTATGGATAGATTGTTATGTCAGATTATAAGACAATAGGTAGACAAAAGTCATAGCAAATTTATCCGTCGTTAGAATATTGAAATCAAAATAATTGCAAATAGATAGATTTGTCCGACTTCAGTAAGCAAAACAAGGGATAGATAGAATATTGAAATATTGAACGGCCGATAGACAACGGCGTTTAAATATCTGCGAATATTAAAGTAAAGGTACAAAACACACTACACAAACATCATGACGATCGCATCTGATAAAGATAGAATGTACGGGAAGACAAAGGTCAGGTCAGGTTATCGTTAAAGAACCACCCCTAAGGAAATAAAAGTCAATGTCTTTTTAACTATCTCTACCAGTTAGAATTAAAGCTAACCTTGGCATATTATCGCATAAGCATTCAAATTTCAATATGTATGTCATTTTCAGTAAATATGTATTAAAAAATATGATTGGATTAGTAGCCACTTATTTCAATTTATTGACTTTTTAGCTGGACACAAGAACGGCAGGTAATGGATAGATTAATAAAATATTCACATTATCGTATTCACCTTTATGCTGTTCTGGGCATAATGTTCACTGCTGTGTGGTATATCTATTATGAAAAGATTAGTGTAAGTGTACACACCTTTACAGCAATTTGTTGTAATGGTGCATATTAAATCAGACGATTTAATGACAGTTGAGGAATAGATTTATATTGTGTGGGTGCGCGTGCGTTGACTTTTAGAGTATTTTTAAGATACTAGCTTTAAGTATGACTAGTTTCACGCGGCTTCGGTCCAGTAGCATAATGTTATATTTATAGCTTATGTTCGTCAGGGATAATGTAGGATTCCAATGGTAAAATTATTTTTCATATCGGTCCAGTAGTTTCGGAGCCTACTCAATTCAAACAAACAGCAAATGCATTTTTTTCACGTAAATATATTAGTGTAGATACCGTATAAAATGATGCCGGAGGTTGGCAGTTTTGCACAAATAAAACCGTTAAGGATTATACCTAAATTTTCCTGAGGAATACAAACTCTACTGTTGAAATCCAATAATAGGCTAGTTAGTTATTGAGTTTATTGCAGTCATTCAGACAGACAGGTGGGACTGAATTTTATAGTATTTATTTGTATAAGTATACAATCTATAAATATAAAACTTAAAGGCGACTGACTGAAATTTAGCATGCAGGTAGATGTTATGACGTAGGCATCTGCTAAGAAAGGATTTTGAGCAAATCCCACGTGAACGGGCCAAAATAAATACCGAAACAAAAACCGTGGGGCGCAGCTAGTTCTTATATATAACTCTAATATGAAAGGATTTAAATTAATTTCAATGCATTCGTTATAACAAGAAGCTAATCATTAACGTCCATTTTCAATATTGTATCAACGATTATGGATAGATTGTTATGTCAGATTATATGACAATAGATAGACAAAAGTCATAGCAAATGTATCCGTCGATAGGATATTGAAATCAAAGAAAGTGCAAATAGATAGATTTGTCTGACTTTAGTAAGCAAAACAAGGGATAGATAGAATATTGAAAACGGCCGTAAGTCGATTCTTTAATGAATATAGAGATAACGGGTGTATACTTCTTATCCATAATTAAATATTGACATGAAAGTGTTTGCGGATGTTTTAACTACATCCAACCTTGATATGAACACGTTTGAATGTATTATTGTAAGAACAAGGATATTTCGGTAATACTAAGTCTAAGCAAATTATTCATTTCACGCAATTTTTCATAAATCATGCAAATAACCGAATTTCATTGCAATTCAAGCTCGTAAGTGCTTCATACCATCATATTCATACTTATATTAAAAATACGAAAGTTTATGTGTTTGTTACACTTTCATGCAAAACTACTGAACCCATTATGATGAAACTTGGTATACATGTATATATTAAGTTTCATCATAATTGCTTTTACCTATCTAAAGGTTCAGAATAACATATAAGCTACTTTTAATTCCGGAGTTGCCACGGTACCAGGGCTTACGCGGGTATTGGTTGTTATATTGTATTGGCTTGATTACAATCGAAAGAAATTAATAGAAAGTGATCCCATAGCCAAATGTATGTATAGGCCAGCCTATACTTACTATAGCCATTTTTGCTTAGTGATAATTGTTCCTATTACAGTATAATATATATTGTTTTCATGTAATGTCATCGCTTAGAGCGGCTCAATCTACTTGAAATAAACACACTACGTGTGAGTCAAGTACATTTAATTGACTTTAATTGAAACGACAATGGCAATCAGCTGAGGCATTTTTATAGTGCGTTTAAAACTATATTTTGCTTTACGTAATGTTTTGTAGGATGAGTAGAGTTGCAAAAGGATAGTCATTAAAACCTTTGACACAACTGTTTATAGATCTTAACGACGGTCTTTTTTGAGTAATCAAAGAATGTTTGATTTAAATTGCGCCTTATTGGTAGAGGTGTTCCACTTTATATATCCTACTAACATTATAAATGCGATAATTTGTGAGGATGTATGACTGTAGTATAATCTTGTGTTTGTTTATTTAAAATGTATGACTGTGTTTGTCACTCTTTCACGCAAAAACTAGTGAACCGATTATGATGAAATTTGGTATACATGTAAAGTGAACCCTTATCAGCATATAGGCTACTTTTAATCCCAGATAACTCTGGGTTTGTTTCTGGTTTCACCCGCGAAACCGCAGGGCGCGGGTAGTATATAATTAAACTTACTTATTCCGCAGGCGCAGGGACCCAAAGTGGGTCTTGGCTTCAGACACAAGAGCACGCCATTCCTCTCTATTCTGCGCCCTTTCTCGGCAGTTATAATTAAAACTGACTATAAATACATTTCCCATTTGGCTTGGTGAATGAATGGATTAGTAACAACTTAACTACATGTGAAAAGTTTTTTACTGTATTTATTTATACTTTTATCTTTTCTATTGCTCTTTTTTTAGGCCCGGTTCAGGTCATAGTATAATAGATGCGAAACGTTTTCATTAACGATCGGTTATAATCAACCAATCATAGTCAAGTTTTGGTTGTTATGTTAACGCCACGTTTATTATAGCTACGCTTTAGACTTACGCCTAGGATTTGTACTGTCCGTGAGTAAAGCGACTCGTTTTTTATACAAACATTCATTAGTTGGCTAAACAAAGGAATTTGAATGTTACGATGCTTTCGTATTATGCATAGTTTTCTTCATATTCTCTTACTAGAAAAATTCCAAGTTAATCGTATTTTGAAAATGTGATGGCAAAATTAGCGAATTAATTTATTAACTTATATAATATATATCATCATACTAATCGTTGTTTAGATAAGTTTAAACGACGAACAAGCAAGATATATTGCAAGCTCAAAATTATCATGCGTTTAGTAAGAAAACGTTAGATATTAGAAATTGTGACAAATGCCTGTAATAGCGGACCGGGAGCGTCAATGAAGCAATAAAATAAACAGATGGGATAGATGCTGCGAATGACCAATTGGTGGCTATTTTTGGCTTAAGGTGCGGTCTCTTAGGGTTGCTATCTTACTAAACAAAATGTTCAGATAGTAAAGATAGCAGCTTTTATAATTAGCCCTTTGTTGTTACAATGTGTCTGATGTTAAGTTTATTCAATTCATTCAGTCCAACTCATGTTTCATAGCGCGAGTTACAATATTGGTTTCATACCAATCGAAGTTAGCTCACATTGTGATAAATATTTATGTCGTAAGAGGCGACAGGGGGTAATTCTGATGCATAACATCTTCAGCAATAAAAAAGTGGGAGCCGAGCATTGCACGATTGGGTCAAGCTCGAACCAATGTAAGTACCACCTCCCCAGTAGAAGATCGGCGTAAAGCAGTATTGCACTGTGTTTCGTACGATGAGCGGAGACCCCGAAGACTGTATTACCATTCCATTCCTCTCTCACCCCGTTCTACTCCTGCGACAGTTTGCTGTTGTAGATGTTCATAGGCTGCGGTCAGTCACTTAACATCAAGTGAACCGCATGCCCCTGTTGCCTGTTACATAAAAACAATATTGGTTACTCAATAAGTAATATTTCAAGAATTATGTTACACCAGCTGCACTGCTGGCGCCATTGTGAAAGACCAACTTATTTATCAACACATACGTAACATTCATTCTTATTTTTCGTTTATTAATATAAGAGAGCGGATATATTTTAGTATGTCAACAAAATTAAATAGTTTGGCCAACGTTCAAGTAGGCTATGCAATGAGTACTAATGTATGAGGAAATGTTAGAGTTCAAACTCCGTTAAAAATGAACACTTATAATCTAAGAATGTCTGTCTGGATCGTGGAAGACTGCGGTAACCCTAAATAAATCGGTTGACTTTTATGTTCAGATATACATAGGAATGCTTCGCGGTATTTTACTGTGCATTATTTTCTTTTGTGACGAAATTCAAGGTCATATTTTTATGTGTAACACTGACTAACATGTGTTGTAAATGAATCATCATACAATTAAATTTCTACAATGAAACATAAACGATAACATTTATTTTATTTTGCAATTGTTTTCTAACGAAGGAATACCCCTACTATGAATAAATAGTTAAACTATTATTCAATTATAATATGTTATTGTAAGAGAACATTAAAAAACAATCCGTAATTAATCTAAAATTATTTTGATACAAAAATAGCGAATAGTATTTACCTATTTGGCGATTCGAACTTCATAAAGGTATATAAATTAAATAACATTGAATTCCTACACGAAAAACTTGTGATAAACAACACTGAACACAAACTCCTGAAGCATATTAATTCCAATAAAGGTGGCTTTTCGTTTGCTTATCGTCTAAACCACTTGTTTAACCATCCTCCATAGTTTTTATATACACGTCTAGTATTATGAAAATAATATGAGTGTAATAAATCCAACATACTTGGCGCTTTTAAAACACCGTCTGTAGTGTTAATAAAGACTAATTTAACATTATTACAAGTGGGCGAACGACGTTAAATAATAGAATTGTGCAAGATTCCTCTCAGAATTAATTTTACATCATTGTTTGAATCCTTTATCAAGAAACGATATTATTCGAAGTAAAAAAGACATGACGAATGTTTAATGGGTACATACAATACTAGCTTTTACCCGTGGCTTGGCGTGTTAAATTCGCGATCATTAGAACGTGTCCGTTTATCTGGTGACAGGATACCTTGCAGAATTGAGAAATCGCTAATGACCTATATGCATACGAAAATTCATCGAAATTCATTGCGTAGTTGCATCGTGATTGCAAACATTCACATTTATAATATAAGTGGGATAGCCAATTAAACATTCGTAAAAAGATGGCTGAAAACGTAAATAATATGAAAATTATTTAATTCTTTACGCTACAATTTCAAATGAATTGCTTATTATTTGTATCATGCAATACCTAAAGATATGCACTAAGTGCAATGCCATTTTCATGGAATGACTTAAATTAATATTTACTAGTTTATTACTATCAAAAGGCCAAAGGGAACCGTCAGTTTTTTATTACAATATAACACAGCTAAAAACAGATAAGGGGACTCACGAAACGCATTAAATATTTATGTGAGCATTGTACGAGGGCCAGGGCTAAATTTAATATTTAATTAAATTTACAAACGAGCATATTTCAGGTCTATTATGTTTTATTTCTCTTTCCCTTCAAATTGTTAAAAATGAACAGGCTACGGTTAAAGACCATTACGACGATATCCGAAATTACTGCAATCCTATAGGGATTACTGGATATCTAGTTATAGTGTCTCATTTTACTAAATACTACACAAAGGGCTGGTACATTTATACTCTTAATATATTGTAAGTGTAAATATTTCAAGAAGGGCTAAAACACATAAATATTTATTTGGCCCTATTATGCATATTTATTTAGCAAGAGAAACGTTTTCATTTTTATACCACGGTGTCTATGAAAAACGGAATAATTTCTAGTATAACCTCTTATTTTGTGATAACTTACAATGTAATGAAGCGATTAACAAAAGCATATATTTATGATTCGTTTATCCCTATAATTTATACTAATTCATTTCTCTCTTGTCATTAGCTCAATCCGCACGTGAACGACTTCCAACGACGGTACGTCACAGAAGTACGCCGATGCAGTGAGATGGAGCGCAAGCTGCGCTGGGTTAGCGGCGAGCTGCCCGAGCCACCGCCACCGCCGCGACCTGCTCCACGCATCATGAGCCCCAGGGAGATTAACATTCTAGAGGTGAATACTACTGCTTCCAACGACGGTACGTCACAGAAGTACGCCGATGCAGTGAGATGGAGCGTAAACTGCGCTGGGTTAGCGGCGAGCTGCCCGAGCCACCGCCACCGCCGCGACCTGCTCCACGCATCATGAGCCCCAGGGAGATTAACATTCTAGAGGTGAATACTACTGCTTCCAACGACGGTACGTCACAGAAGTACGCCGATGCAGTGAGATGGAGCGCAAGCTGCGCTGGGTTAGCGGCGAGCTGCCCGAGCCGCCGCCACCGCCGCGACCTGCTCCACGCATCATGAGCCCCAGGGAGATTAACATTCTAGAGGTGAGTACTAGAAATACTTCCAACGGCGGTACGTCACGGAAGTACGCCGATGCAGTGAGATGGAGCGCAAGCTGCGCTGGGTTAGCGGCGAGCTGCCCGAGCCGCCGCCACCGCCGCGACCTGCTCCACGCATCATGAGCCCCAGGGAGATTAACATTCTAGAGGTCAGTACTAGAAGTACTTCCAACGGCGGTACGTCACAGAAGTACGCCGATGCAGTGAGATGGAGCGTAAGCTGCGCTGGGTCAGTGGCGAGCTGCCCAAGCCGTGAATCATGAATGCAAGGGAAATTAATATTTATTAGAGATTAGTACAAGATACTTTTCTAAATGGTACGCCATATAAGTGCGGCGATGCATTGACCTGCCTCAAGAAGAAATAAATATTCTCGAAAGATACCGTATTGCTATTGCCCTAGAACTCTTGCTCACTTATAGTGCAAGTAAGTGATCAGTCTTCTATGTTCCCCAAGGTCGATACTCCACCGAATTGCAATCTCTTGAGAATATGAGTTGTACAGGTAAGAATCTGGTGAATACTATACACCAGCTAACAGCCACCAGAAAATTCTCCTTTAAAATATTGAAAAATACTCAAAAACCCTACACGATCAGAGTGCCTTAAGAGCAAAGTAATTTAACTATGAGCTCATCGGTTTTGCTTTCCATATTATAATAATTCATTTAAATTAAATGTAAATTGTTTTGTCTTATACTTCATGCACTGAATGGTAATAATTTAAAACAGTCTAGGTACGATACTGTTGTTCTACAATATTCTCTGTACTACAACGTATTAAAGCGTAACAATAAATATTATCTCTTTTCAGGAAAGAATCGATTACATCGAATCGGAAATCCAGGAAATAACAAGAAACGCCCAGAATCTAAAAACAGACTACCTTTCTCTAATTGAATTAAAAATTCTTATAGAAAAGACACAAACATTTTTCCAAGACCACAGTGCCCAACGAAAAATATCTGCCTCAGTCCAGGTGTATAACAACGAGGGAGTTTTAGGTCATTTGGGTTTCATTGCGGGTGTCGTAGCGACTCCGAGAGTGCCTTCCTTCGAGAGAATGCTATGGAGGATATCACATGGCAATATTTTCTTCAAACAGGCTCAAATCGACGAGCCCCTAAAAGATCCAGTAACGGTAAGCCACATTGTACTTTAACCCCATACACATAGAAATAAAGTTCCCATATCTACTATGTGTTCTATTAAAAATATCTGCAATACGGTTACTCATAGTATTTGCGTGCAAGGGCGAAAAGTTCGTTGGCCTATAGTTAGTATTGATTTTCTAGTTAACTACCGAGTTATTAAAAAGTTTAGGGTGTTGATGTTCACTCACCCGTAAAATTAATTCATGTTTTACCCGAGTTATAAACCGATTGTTGCAAAGGGTGAAATAAAAGATTTTTATAGCTCGTATTTATCTGTGCCTTTTTTATTTATATTTAGTGCTACTTTTTATTACATTAATTTTAGTAAAAGATAAAGAAGAGGACAGAAAATTCTTGTGGGACAACTCAACAATTTACCTTTAAAGTTAAATCGGTTGGTTAAAAAAAAACAAATGAATCGGACCGTTGTTACGGTTGACACTCATTATTTCCTAAATTTTCGAATGGTGTTTATATGTTTACTTAACTATAAATCATAATTAATAGACGTGATTCATTTAAATATACGGTTAAAAAGTGAATAATCAAGAAATGAGCTCTAACTTTAGCCACAAACTCAATTATTAAAGAATTATCGATTCTTCTAGGCAGTCACAATGAAAGAAATCCAATATTAATGTGACCTGCTCTACCACTATATCAACTACTAGCTGTTCCGCGCGGCTTCGCTCCCGCAGCATAAAATATATATAGCCTATGTTACTCGTGGATAATGTACCTTTCGAATGGTGAAAGAATTTTTAAAATCAATCCAATAGTTTTTGAGTCTATGCATTACAAAGTTTTCCTGTTTATAATATTAGTGTAGAATTTTCTTGTTTTATTAAAATATCTATTCAGGGTCACGAGCTTCAAAAGACAGTATTCGTAGTGTTCTTCCACGGGGAGCAAATAAAACTGCGTGTTAAGAAGGTGTGCACCGGTTTCCAAGCAACGCTATATCCGTGTCCTGCGACATATAAGGACCAGCAAGACATGCTGTCGGGGGTGGAGGCGAGGATCAAGGATTTAGAAATGGTGGGTAGTTTTGAGTTTCACTTTGAAAATTAAAAAAAAAGTCAGGTATTACAAACACAGACAAAGAAATTACAAAGAGTAGGTATACATACGATTACTAAAGAAATACATGGTCCAAACAGGCTGTTGCATGTATCTTGGGTCCTCAGAGTACAAGCTACTAATACTGCAGTTTAAGACTTTTAGAAACAGGGTGTGAGACAGTATAATAATGACGCAAATGAAAAGAGCAACTACTCGACTTTCTCGCCCATTCTTCTCGGTAGAGACTTCCGAGCCTTCCGAATCGGTGCTAAATAAAAAATATATACTACAACTATATCAACTACTAGCTGATCCGCGCGGCTTCGCTCCCGTAGCATAATGCATATAATATATATAGCATATAAAAAAAACCTATGTAGCTTTCGAATGGTGAAAAATGTTTTAAAACGGTCCAGTCGTTTTTGAGTCTACTTCATTACAACCAAAAAAAATTCGTCTTTATAATATTAGTATAACTATACTAATTGAGTTCTAAATGAGACACCAAAAATCATCATTAGGGTAAATAGAACGTTTGTACGATTGTAATTAAATTGGATTAAGACTTTGTTATCATCGCGGAATAACATAATCCTATGGCGTAATCTAATCTAGCTACCGCGCATACACGTATGGTAATAAGAGTACTGGAACAACATTGAATTAATAACGATGTACTTTATACCCACACAATTGCATTTTATTTAAATTGACTGACGCATCGTCATTTGCAAATTTAAATCTATAAATGAATAAATAAATAAATATTCTCGGGCATTTTACACAACGCCATCTAGTCCCAAAATAAGCAACGCTTGTACTATGGAAACTAGATAACTGATAGACATGCTTAAACATACTCTTTTTTAAATACATACATACATAGATATTAACACCCAGAAAGTAGAAAATTACAATGTTCATCACATCATAATTTTCTACCGGTGGGAATCGAACCCACACTCTCCAGCGCAATAGACACTGACTTATCCACTACGCCAACCGAGCAGTAAATAATTGTTTACTTTATTCATTTACAGTTAATCAATTAAAATCACACGAAATTTAACCTAACCGTTTTGCTATGTAAAGTTTTTATAATGTTCCAGCTAATTCGTCCTTACGAAAGCACCTTAAAAGAGACCATTTCACGTGACCGAGGCGCGGCAAAAACCTTTTAAACAGTCCATTATCTAATAAACAAAGCTAAGCATTCGGTCGTTAATCCTAGTTATGAACGAACTTGTTCTAAAAATGTATAATTAACGTCAATTTGCAACCACTAGACTAGCCTTAATTCGTGCCTTTCATGAAATCTACCGAACATAATATTTATCACATAAACATTACACTTATAGTACATATATCCTCACTATGATAGGCGATGCGGACTACTTAACACTCTTGTGTGACATTCTATGAAAAGAATATCCGTAAAATACGATGCAACCAATGCGTACAATATCGATATGTGAACGCCGAGCATTATGAAACTGAATTTCATTAAGAAAAAAAATCTTCACTAGTTTTGCCCCTATAAATAGAAACAAATAAATATTCCTGGACATTTAACACACAAAGCCTTCTCGTCCGAAACTAAGCAAAGCTTGTACTGAGGAAACTATAGCGCTCATAGACATACTTATACATACTTTTTTGTAAATACATACATACTTTAGATAAATTAACACCCAGACAGTAGAAAATTACAATGTTCATCACATCATAATTGTCTACTCGTGGGGATCGAACCCACATCCTCCGACCAATAGACCATTGCTGTATCAACTACGCCAATCGGGTCGCCTTTCACTGACAACTCACTCACTATTTCCAGGTCTTAGAACAAACGGAGCAACATCGCAGACTAGTTCTCGCTAACATAGCTAGAGACATCAGCACTTGGATGGTCGCAGTTCGCAAAGAGAAGGCCATATACCACACTCTGAATATGTTCAGTATGGATATTATTAAGAAGTGCCTTATTGCGGAGTGCTGGGTGCCAAGGCGAGATTTACCGTTGCTGCAGAAGGCTTTAGATGATGGAGTGGTAAGTTTTAAAAAAATAATATCCTGGTCCAATATGTTATTAAACTTGTTCAAATTATAATTTGATTGCTTTGAAACAAAGAAAAAAGTATAATTATCGATGTATAATGTTCTTTAAGAAATAAGGTTCTTTAAACCTAATTAGGTACTACTATGTATTCGATCAACACAAAAATTTTGACTTAATTTTACCAATGCAAGTGTGACATGACGACATATCATATACACTTGTCAAAATCCTACAATTTGTCAATGCATATCATACTTCCTATTGAAGATTTTAATGAACATTTTGCAAACATTGCACGTTGAAACATAATTATGCCAACAAGGTGCCAAGTACAATAATAACATGCAATTTTCGCATCTTTTAATGCAAATTAATTTTATTGTCACAACGTAACAACGCAGATGAATTGAATCTTAAGAAAACTAGAAGTTAAAGAAAAAAGAGAACATATTTAAAAGGATTAACTGATCGGATCGGCTACGCCTTTATTTTATTACTAGCTTTCCGCCCGCGGCTTCGCACGCGTGGCCTACTAATTTCTGTAGTTTTAAGAGGCGCACAACGAAAGTGTAAAAAAATTACGGTCGCAGGATCGCTGTAATATTTGTATGTCTATAGTTTTTTTTATGATTTTCTATGGAAATAGGTTTGAAAAAACCTCACAGTGCGCGCGACTCTTCAAAATACAGAAATTTGTATCCCATGCGAGCGAAGCCGCGGGCTGAAAGTTAGTTATTTTTTGAAGGTTTTTGAGAATTTATTGAGTGTTTTAACGCCTTAATCTATTCGTTAAGAGTATAAAAAGACATGTCCGCAACACAACCAAAATCTCACATTGTCACGTGGTATGACATTTTCACGACTTTAGAAGCGTATATCACAAAAAATAGTTATTTTTAGCAAAAAACGCATTGAGAAACCTGCATTTCATTTTTAAAGACCTATCCAATGACACCCCATTTAATGATGTATCCGCGAATTTATTTTTATACCCTCCGTTTACATGTATGAAAAGCCACCCCTTAAAATATATTTATAAATAAAATGTAGCCTAGAAGTTGCACCTAATATAGTTCTATCAGCATATGAAATTTTGTCAAAATCTGCCCAGTGGTTATTACGTGATTGACGCACATACAAACAGATAAACAGACAAACAGACAAACAGATAAACAGACAAACAGAAAAAAAAAATTCTAACCATGGTTTTGGTATCTATAGAACATACATATTGCATACCAATTACTCTTTTTGAAAAATATTCAATGTACAGAAATGGTTCGGTTACTGTTTTATTATATGTATAGATAATAAATCGCGTTTAAAATCCGTCAAAAATCATTTTTATTCAACTTTGTTCATATATAATATGGATCGACATTTATCATCTAAATTTTTATCAATATAGCATCTATCATGTAACTCAAAGATGACTGACTGACATAGTGATCTATCAAGTTATG
>LQNK01001918.1:184535-207317 GCA_001586405.1 Phoebis sennae | reverse complement strand
AATTTCTTTCATAATTTTTATAGCCATGTAGGTAAACGAGCAGGGTCACCTGATGGTATCTCCGCCGCTCATGGATAATTTTTTTTTTTTTGTTATATTCCTCATAGTCTAGGGTAAAATTATTTTCCACCGCTTATGGATAAAATTATTTTTTTTGTTATATTCCTCATAGCCCTGAAAGCCTATTTTTCAAATCCATCCTGTATACATTTCCTTCTATGACAATGACTTCCACACAATAAAATAAGTTTATAATGCGCTTTTATAGAATTATCAGCAGTATTGTGGCAACGACTCCTGCGCATGGGTTTGGGAGGGGGCCCGCCAGTGATGGCGATATTCCTATACGTCATATTCGCGGTGTGGGCTTTCTTCACGCTCGCCATACTTGTGCTTATGGAGGGCTTATCCGCGTTTTTACACACGCTTCGGTTACATTGGTAAGTACTTGAACTTTGTAGAACTTTCATTCACCCGATTGGCGCAATGGATATGGCAATGGTAACGCCGGAGGGTTCGGGTTCGATCCCCACAACTAGAAGATTATTATGTGATGAACATTTTAGTTTATCTCTTATGTGTCTACTTACAAAAATAAATATGTTTGAGTATGTCTATTAGTTATCTAGTTTCCACAGTACAAGCTTTGCTTAGTTTGGGACTAGATGGCGTTGTGTTGTGTGTGTAAATGTTCCTGAAAATTTATTTATATATTTTATATCTATTTATGAAGCAAATACCTGCGCATGAGTGTAAGAGATGTTTGCGTTCATCAGTACTTCAGTTACACATGAAATATTAAAAGAGTTGGCTTTATAAAGGACATTAACTGTGCAGTATAAAAAAATATTTTTGACAAATAAATTAATTCCTTTACCTTTTTGATTTGATACATAAGGAAATTAATCATTGTTTTCCAGGGTGGAATTCATGAGCAAGTTCTACGACGGCCAGGGCTACGCGTTCCTCCCATTCTCCTTCGCCGTGATCCTAGAGCATGATGAGGAGGATACCAAGGTCAAGCCAAACGGGGCACCACCCGAATGACCCTTGTATCAAACTGAATACAGTTCAAGGGATGCCTTGGACCCAGACATCGAACATCGCAATTGGTCGACGCATTTGTCACCTACGTACATTTGATCATTTTGAAAGCCAATAATATTATAGAATTTATATATTGTCCTTCTTCGTAATATCTGTATAGGGTGAAGAAGATACTATTATTATGACAAGTCAGACACCACCCTAACGACCTATGTATAAACTGAATATAATTCAAGGGATGCCTTAGACCCAAATATCGAATTACGCAATTGGTCGACGCATGTGAATATTAAATATTATAAATTGTATTTGATAATATCAAAAACCAATGAACTAGAATTATTGAAGTAATTCTTCTTCGTTATAATTCGAAAATAAGATGAAAATGATAAATGACAAATATAATAATAATGATAAACCAATAGTGTGTCTGTTTAATAAATAAATAAATAAATAAATAAAATGATACTAGAATAACGACAAATGAGGCAATACCCTAACCGACCTGTATCAAACTGAATATAGTTCAAGAGAAGTCTTAAATTCAGACATCGTAAAGGATCGATGCCTAACATTAGAAATATTCGAAAGTCAATAAATTTACATTATTTACGTTATCCATATTGGCAATCATTATATAATTTTATGAAGAAGACAATTTAAGTCCTGGGCATCACGTATGGTATGATAAATGTACCAAAAAGTGGCTTAGAGCGAATAACATGAAAAGCGACAATATTTGACTTACTTTTATAGTATATAATTTTAATTAATCACAATTTTGTGCCATTATAAGTTATGTATTACGTGTCCCTATCGGTATTAATGTGTGAGTGTCTTACTACAAATCATAAAAATAATGTAAAATAAAAGAAAAAAAGGTTATGGCTATCCGATGATTCCTCGGAAAGATGTTCTTCGGGATGAAAATAAAGCTAAGCTGTCTATATGCTCAGATTAGAGAATAAAAGGCAGATGGAGTGCGGCTTTGACCGACTCAGTACAGTAACGCTGAAAAGCAAATACAGACTTCAAAAGCAAATACAAAAATGTTCGTCTAGTTTGACGCAACACGTCACGAGAGTTTCGTAATTTTCAAATTTCACTCACACAAATGCACGTGTACGTACGAGTAGTTAGCGTCACTGGAGTCTTCAGAACACTCCATCTGCCTTTTATTCTCTAATCTGTCTCTATGACATTTTCATTTAAAAGATGCAGAAATCATTGGTGAAAATTGGCTTGTATCGAAATTAAAAGAATTTTAAACTCGGCATTTGAAAATAAGTTTGCCTTAAGAATATATACGAAGTTACTTTTAAATTAATCACTGCCTTATTTAAATGGCTCACAAATATCTCTTTTAGATAATGAATGAAATGTATTAAGAAAGAACACAAAAACAAATTGTTGTGCCTTGAGAGGCCTTATTATTATAGTTGTAAGTTTTCGGCTTTTTTTTAAACAATAGTCTTTGTATATATAAAACATAATTGACATACCGGGTGTTTATATATGCAGTTTTGAAAAAAATATAAAGTAAGCTAGGTGGAAGCTGATATTTTAGAAGATTTGATATTCACTTTAAAACTGTACATCATACGACGCGAGTAGTTATAGAATTTTATATATTAATATTATTTTATATTTTTTTAATTTTTACTATTTAACAATATGAAGGACTTAATGGGAATTAATAATAATGATGAATATAATAATTTTATGGTATATTAAAAAAATATGCTATGCTTGTACTCCACTTACTTTATATCCCCTATTTTATCAAGACTGCATAGATAAACGACCAGTATGAAGATAATATATCGAATTTCTTGTGTGTCCTATAAAATATAGCTTTTTAATATTTATATTTTATACCCTGAGTCTCTTGTAGGTTTTGTGAAATATGTAAAGTGGTATGGTTTTTACGTGTCGACGATAAATCGTCTTTATATACATGTAAATCAAAACTGTACCTTGGTTTTGATTATTGAAAAGAACATAAATTAAGGAATTTTCATCATATTAATTAATTATTTCCTTAAAATAAAGACAACTTAAAACCAATTTGTGTGAAAATAATTGTTATAATATTTTTTTCATTTGTCTGTACGATATAATAAAAAATGTACCTATGTGTAAAAATACAAACTCAGACAAATAATTATATGGGAATGATATAATTTATTTCGATATTGTTTTACGGTATTTAATTTTATATAGTTTTATGTAAAATAGAAATAATTAGAATAAGATGTACTTTCATGTTTTTAAATAATTGTCAATTCTAAGTAATTGGATCAATAATTAATAATATTATAGTTTTAAATTAAGTGCCTTATACGGCGTAGATTGTTTAGAGATTGCACTAACTAAAGGCCTTATTTTGTAACTAATTATTTAGCGTAATATTATTAAAATAAGATCTCTTTCTAGAAACACCCGCTTCGAAAATGTCCTTTATCTAAATATAAAAAATGTAAAATCCGTTTATCCTCAATTCTAATATGAACATCACAGAAAATCTCTGTTACCAAACCTAAAACAAAACCAAAGTATCTAACATATCATAAAACATATTTTCCATGAAAACGATTTTATTAAATCTTATTGACATTTGGAGTAGAGCACATTTTTAACATTGTATAATTTAAACCAAAAATAAAAATAATGTTTAAAACAAATATCTACACCATTCCTAAATAAATAAATCTTATTCTAAGTTGTCTATTATTTCATCACCTTATCGTGCCAAGGTGGTAAGTATATTAGTTTTATCAAAAACTCAAATTAGTTTGGACATATGGCGACAAATATTGTTTGCAGGGAATAAACGTTAATAAAATTATTTGCATTAAAATTAAATATAACAATGGCAAAATAATTAGAAATTTGAAACGGTATTCGAAAGATTCAAATATACAAAAATCAATCGCAAATACGTCAAGTACTACATATAATGTTCAGTAGTTTATGTTGAAATATAATAGGATTGTGTTTTGATCTTATTAAAGAGATACGTCAAACTTGAAATTTTACATTATTTGAATATATAAAGACAAAAATTCATGTCAGAAATGCAATTTAGCGAATAACCAACTAACAATATTTCAGCGCTTGACCATATGATTACCCTTTAGCAAACATCAGATATAGGCCGTCGTATTACCGTACGTTTGTACAGCAAATATATCTAGCTCATTACCATTACATCCTTAATAAGATGTCCTAAATTAAGCGTTCACATTACAATATTTAAAAAAGTTTCTAATTAGTATAGATTAAATCACAAACACTTTATAAACAATAATAACTATCAAATAGGTACACCACGATTTTATTACTTTCATGCGTATAAAAGTTTATAAATCACAAATTCGACATTGGAACGTAGAAATATTTTCTTGCCATTTTAAAATACAAATTAACACTGGCAGTTTAGGAGTTCCTTAGTAGTCGAAGCAGCGCTTTAAGCGCTTTAGCCCTATGCTAGGAGCATCCATGCTTTTGCATCCACGTGGAGTAACGCGCTACATCCGCTTGAGTGACCGTGCGTCTGGTTTTTTCAATCGCTGTTTCTAGATCCGCTTTAGAAATTGGCGCTTCTAATTCGGAGCGCTTCAAGCGGCGAATTTGTTCGGGCGTTTTTCCGACGATTTTGCGGCGCATCGTCATCATTGCTGCATCTCTAAAAATAATACGGACTTAAACCTTATCTTAATATAGAAGCTATTATAAACATAACATCAGAAATTGTTAAAAATAGGCTCTAGAATCGTAATCACACTATTGACCGATATAGTGTGAGAAAGATGTTAAAAATTCAATCGATAAAACATTTTATACGAAAATTTGTATTATTATTTTTCTTGTATTTTTATGAAGATTTTATACTACCCACCTGCACAGATTACAAATATCAGATCCACTGTAGCCGTCGAGCTTCGCGGCTAGGTCCGAGAGGTCGACCTCATTCGACAGCACAACATCGCGGAGACAAAGCTTTAGTAGTTTGACTCGGGTTGTTTCTAAAACAATTAAAAATGTATATTTGTCATACACGTTTACAATGTATTTTGAAGGATCTTGTAACTTTGAGGGCGTTTCTAAAAAAATCGAATCTGCGCACCTCTATGTAAAGAAAGGCACATTTAAGTCATTCCAGTCCATAACATTCAATCATTAAGGCTATTTGGCCATAATTCATAAACAACGTAAAACAGAAGATGAATAAAATCATTAATTTATTACACCCGAAGGTCTATCCTATGATTGGAACGTTAAAAATAGAAAGATAATATGTTCCGATAAGATAAAATATTCAGGTTCACTATCTTAAAAATAATTTTGTTAAATATAAATCACTAGCTGAGCTCCGCGGTTTTACCCGCTCATATATCCCGTTCCCGTAGAACTTTCGGACTAATCAAAACTATCCTATGTCCTACCTTGGGTTTCAAAAAATCTTTGTACAAAATTTCATCCAAATCAGTCCAGCAGTTTCGGAGCCTATTCAATACAAATAAACAAATATTTCCTCTTCATTATATTAGTATAGAAGTGTAGATTATAAAATAAATTTTGAGAAATTAACCACAGTGTCACATGGACACCGTTTTTCCCGTGTGGCCACGCCACGGGTTAGAATACGTGTGTCGCCACCCCATCGCTACCCATGGGTGTCGTAAGAGGCGACAGAGGGTAATCTGCTGTATTAGATCTCCAGCTACAAAAGAATGGGATCCGAGCATTGCACGATTGGGCCAAGCTCGCACCAGTGTAAGTACCACCCCCCCAGCAGAAGACACGCGTGAAACAGTATTACATTGGGTTTCATTCCTTTTCCGTCCTGTTTTAGTCCTCTCCAAACTTCCTATCATTAATTCTCTCCTTATCCCCTCCCCTTCCTTTAAGTCGGCAAGGCATCTGCGACATTTCATGTTGTAGATGTTCATGGGCTGCGGTCACATCAGGTGAACCGCATGCCCGTTTGCCTGCTATAACATAAAAAAATGTACGCATAGACTCACCATCTGGAAGGCCGACATATATTCTTTTCTCAAAGCGGCGTCTGAACGCCTCATCGATGTCCCACGGGTGGTTCGTAGCCGCCAACACCATAACTACTTTGTCTTGATTGCTGAAAATAACATCAATATTTAATAGTTCCCTTTATCAAGAAAGCATACTTGATTGAAATGATTTAATAAAAAAAACGACTCAGCGAAGTTCAGTCGCGGATCTACGTCTCACAAAAGGTTGTTTTTAATAAAATAAATAAATATTCTAGGACATTTAACACTACGCCATCTAGTCACAAACTAAGCATAGCTTGTTCTATCGAAACTAGATAACTGATAACCATATTTAAACGTGTTTTTTGTAAATACATACATACTAAAATTACGATGTGCGTAACATTCACATCTATATATACAAAAGAAAGTCGTGTTAGTTACTCCACTTATATCTCAAGAACGGCTGAACCGATTTAGCTGAAAATTCGTAGGCAGAAGGCTTAGGACCAGGGGATGACATAGGATACTTTTAATAGAAATCCCACGGGATCGGGCTATATACGCGGGTGAAACCGCGGGGCACAGCTAGTAATATATAAACTGACTACAATCTTACAAGGGAGCAGCTAATCCATCCATTTGTATCAGCAACTCGGCTTTGAACCGCCGCGAAGCCTCGTGCTCCGAATCCGCGCCCCTCACCGCGCACAGCGAGTCCACCTCGTCCAGGAATATCGTGCTGGGGGCGTAGAAGGCGGCCTAAGATAATCAGAAAAAAAAAAATTATAGATAAATTCATCCACGAAGACGCGCCCCACTATTTTTCTCAGTGACAGTATATGTATGCAAGCTTCTGTTTGTGTTGTGAACCATGTGTGCACACGCACACTAAAGTAAATAGGCTAATCAAGACAAAATATTGCGATCACAGTAAATTATTTCCATATTCAAAAATTGGTGGGGTGGGGCGCGTCGTCGTGGACAACATCACCTTAAATATGTAACTCATTTGAACTTATGTTACAATTCGGGACTTTTAATGAAAATAAAAATTATCTTCCTCCGTGCATTTTTAATAACTTTGAAGACTATTTTCTAAGAGAGTGCTGTGATAAAATAATCACCTAATCCTTCAATGACCGTCTTCGAATACCTTAATTAATACGTCTCCCTTATCAAAAATAGTCGTCCTTATATACGCACGAAAAAAGAGTTGAGATCTTTATGTAGAGATGGATACTTCACGCAGTAGGTATATGTTTCAGCATTATTTATTTATTTATTTAATGCACCAATCACAGTTCAATTTGTCAATACACTAACATTAATTTCAATCTTAAAACTGAATTGACCGTAAAAGCATGCGCATACATTGCAATCAGTATTGCAATCAAACTGATTGAACATATCCTATGGCTTACCATATCAAAAAGCAATCTGACGAGCTTCTCAGAATCCCCCCGATACTTCGACGTCAGTGTAGCAGAGGACACATTGAAGAAGGTCGTCCTGCACTCGGTGGCCACAGCTCGGGCCAGCAGGGTCTTGCCTGTACCCGGGGGACCGGTTAACAGAACACCCTTCCATGGCCGACGTATACCCTGCACATTTACGTCATATAAAAAAAAACATTTAGGGAAGATGTATTTGCGAAGGACTAATGCTGCAGAGAAAGGTTGTAATGAAATGCAGATCCTTGTTTACGAATGGCATTTGGTATGGCGAGGTAATGAGGTAACTTGTAGCTAGGTATATGTGTAGTTTCGCTACGAACATTAATAAGGATACGATAAATTATTAAATTGACTAGCTGATCCGCGTGATCGCTCACGTAGCAAAGCAAAAATCATTCATTGGTTCAGCGGTTAAGACGCGAAGAAGAGACAGACATACAGACAGAGTTACTTTCGCATTTAAACATTAAAGGAAGTAAGGTTATATCTTCAAGATTACATAACCGCGATAACGCTTTTATGAGCGTAATTGGCATTCAAAATCGCATTATATAAGTTTTGTATGTAGCCCAAATTAATGCCAGCCACTTGACCCACTTCTCCAATGTTCACGTGGGTTATAATTAAGCATGCAGCATGAATGGACAGCCGTATGTAATCGCGCACGCGAATCACTTAAAATTGGAGACCATTTATATAATTACCAAAATAATTATATCAAATATCTGTTAAACTAAAATGGAAAAAATATAAACAAAATCCCGAAAACCTAAATTAACGGCGCGGCTACCGAAATATTAATCTGTCAATCTAATAATCGTTTCTCGTTTGTATTTTTCAAAATATAACTGTTAATTTTCCCACCTTAAGAATTTTGATATCTGCATAATATAACGACCGAATAATGTATTATTCAGAATTCACGCAAGAACTGTTGGCGCCGTAAGGTACAATTAAATAATCATTAAGAGAAGTAGATTATATAGTTCAGTCAGTTAACTTACCTTAAAATAATCAGGCATCACAAGCGGCAAAACCATTGCCTCTTGTAGAACAGATTTTGCGTCGTCCAGTCCGATGACATCCTTCCAACGCACATCTGGGTTTCTCTGTAATATATCTCTCTCCAAGGTTTCCACCAGATGAATTTCGTAGCCAGTCGCGTCAAAAACTTTTTCATCCCTCTCCAATATCGCATCACCATCGGCAGACACGTCACTCTTCCGTACTATAGGTTTGATTGGTATCAAATGCCGGCGTCTTGGTGTCCTTTCCACCGATCGGGTCTTCCTGCCACTGCCCATAGAAGATGATGATGTTTTCCGTGAAACAATTGAAGGTAATGTGGATTGTAGGTTGGTATCCCGTTTGCGCAATGTGCCAGCCCATTTCTCTGTTGTGGGATCGGTTTGTTTGGCTTGATCGAGTGACGTCTCTTGAAATTTGTTGATGGGGGTAGGTCGAACAACTAAAAATAAGTAAGATAATGATCTGTTATCGTGTCTAAAGTACTTAGTACAATCAGTTGTTTTACTTGCAAAGCAAAGAGTGAGATAAGTTTGTAATGTCTGCCTGACTGTCTGTGCGATAGGAAATTCCAAATCGATAACTTTCTTTTATTATGCTATAGCAGGCAAACGGACCATGCGGTTCATCCGATGTTAGGAGACTGACCGCAGCCCAGGAACATCTACGTCGAATTTATTTGTCTTTTAAAAGTTTAACAAATTGATTTAACAACATCCAATATAAAATTCACGTACCTTGTGTAGGTGGATGTCTCGTACCATTGCCAACATGCGTTTGCATATTTTTGGCGCGTTCCCTCCTGGCATCACTTCTATCAGTTCTCAAGCCGTCTCTCGGCGGTTCGTCCTTGTCGTTACCTCGCCTGCTGGTCATCCTCGCGAAACCGAACGGCTGCATGCTCTCCACCATCATCCGATCCATCATCCTGGCCATGTGGTGGAAGCCAGAACTTGGACTATAAATAGAATATAGTATACTCGTATAATTCAATCAACACTAAACACGTTTTATTTAAGGGAATTTAATGTAGAAATTCTAAAAGCAGAAAAAGTTGTTTCTATTTTATATAGTCTTATAATATAGGTATATAACGTAAAAATAATGGGGAATGCTTCGTAATGATCGTTACTTCAAAATTTCTTATCGTCAATCAAATGGATTCTTTTCAAACTTTTTCGCGTTTTGCTTTCTTGAAATAATACTTGTTTTAGCTATATTTAATATTTATATTTTTAATATTTTTAAAAATCATAGTATCAGGTTTGAGATACATACCCAAAAAAGGGGTCATGATTGAAAAATTGCCGTAAACCCGTAATATTGGGAATCAAAGAGTCACCAAATCCAAAATCCATTTTCCGCCTTACTACCCTCAACGACGTCGCAAGTTTCATATGTAAGTTTGTAAAAACATGTAATTAAATGCGATAAAGTAACGAGGGCATAATTTCTTATTAGCTATTGTGGTGTGTCATTAGTGAAGCCGGGTTAGGAAAATCGTGTGCCAGTTGACAGGTCTGTTTTGATCCTGTTGCCATAGCAACAGAATCACGGAAACGAAGCTCTATGCGTACGTTTTGCGCCCATAGATTTTATATCCCGGCCTGTGTCGTTGTAATTTGACCTTTAATACAAGTACCCACGAATAGAAAGAATAAGCACGTGAATATTATTTTGCTAGTGAAGGTTACGGTCCGACTTTTTGTGCGGAATACACTGACCCACTTACAATAATAATTCCATATAAAGGGGTGTTACAGGAATGACCTCATTCGTGTACCTACAACATACCTATCCTTACGGACAATACAATCAAATACTACTACAGTAATGCATGCATATAACTTGAATATAATTATTTGGTATTGATAGTATCACTTTTGATCTTTCAAAAACATGCTTGGATACCTCATTGTCTTTTTTAATTCAAAGTTTTAAACATTCAGGCAGCACTCATCTTAAAAATCATACGCTTTAAAAAAACAGGACTAAAGTTCACTGAATTTTCAACAATTATACCGAGGTTATTGAACTATGTGTTTACATTTTAAGGAAGGGTAGCTCGACAGGCTTTGTAGTGGATCTGTGTCAAAGGTCGCCGAACTAGCCGAGGGCATTATTCCTTAGTGTCCATTCAATCGATGAGTTCAAAGACATACATTCGAGGTAAAGGTTATATACCAGGAAATGACGCCTACTGTATGCATCTGATTAGAGAAAATAGTTGCAGTAAACGAACAATAAACGTTAAGGATTTTTTTTCCAGATTGAAAGAACAGGGTTAGTCGAAATTTGTATGAATCCCAATCCGATTTTCGACATTTTCCTATAGGATTTATATTTATGAATAGATGGCCAGATTAAAGAGAAGTAATAATAATTGATTGTGATACTTTTATATCATTTTCAAATGATGTTTTAAAGTAATTTCAAAGAAATAAGGGACCAAACATTTTATGTTATTAACGCCTATAGTTTGCGTTTATCGTAGGCGTAGGATATTCACAACGACTAGTGACCGATGCCAACAACTAAGCTGAGATTAGTCTGAATAGTCAATAAGTATTATATATTACGGATAGAAGGGAACCAAACGTGAAAGAGTTATTTAAATATTTTATTCATATACTATAGAAGTATTTAAGTAATTATTTTAAAAAACCAAAATAACAATAAGAACAACTACGACATTTAAGAGCTTCAATAAATAACTAGACATAATTTACGTACACATAAGCACACACACGCACAATCACACAACACTAATATACACTTGCACCATATCGTGACATAGAGCAGTATTAGTTATAGATTTTTAGTTTGTAAGGTTGAAATAAAAATTGTATTTTTAATTTTTATGTTATATTCCCCTAACGACATCCGAAGGGCTCAAGATTGGCTGAAAAACAGCAGATGCTGAGCCTTTAATATAATATTAATTTTATACTTTGTATTTTTATGACAGTGAACGCATTTATATTCATTTATTTATGGATTATAAATATGCTAAAATAATATAGTATAACGAAATAAGAATTCTTCCCTCCAAAAGAGTAAGTCGTCATGATTAAGAGCTCCTTAAAGTTAGTAGGATACCCAGCTTACAGTATTTAGTCATAAGTAAATACTTTTGCTAAAGCTATTAATGTAAACTACATCGAAGTTAGTTCCAGAACAATCGTTACTCATAAGCTTCAATAAAAAGGTGAACCTCTAATAATACTCGTATTCCGATGACCTGTATTCGTCATATAATTTGGTATCATTTGTCTATATCTGATAGGTTTTTCTACGAATAGCGGTCAGTCATTATACTAGACCAATTAGCTCATTATTCACTAGATAGTATGTTAGTATGCCAGTCTAGAATATAAAACTCTTCTATCGCAAACTTCTAGACCATTTTTCCTAATTTTAAGAGTTTCGTATTCTTATAGATAAGAATCGATTGATCTATTGATCGATCCTACTAATCCTACTAATATTATGAACGCGAAAGTTTGTGAGGATATATGTATGTTTGTTACTCTTTAAAGCAAAAACTACTAAAACGATTATGGTGAAACTTAGCATACATATAGATAAGGGTTTAAAATAACATATAGGCTACTTTAATCCCGGAGTTGTCACGGGATCAAAACTTACGCGGGTGAAACCGCGGGGCGTGGCTTGTTGTAAATATTTTAAAGTTTGTAAGTTCGTATGCAAAACGTACTAATCAAACGACTATACAATCAAGTAATAATTAATTAGGCAAATGCAAAGGTATGTCTCAAGGGTGCAATTTTCTACAATAATAATAAACAAATGGCTTATGCCATACTTCGATCGATGGAGGATACCCAAGGTAATGACCCTCCCGTCTTCCCACACCTGACCTCCTCAGGAGAAGTTAAATCTGATTACCAAGACATCATCACCAATTGACTCCCACGCGTCAATTGTCATCGTTAAATGTATTTCTTGTTTGACGGTTTCCTGTTATCCTGACATTTTGTCCTCATGAGTTTAATAAAATTACTTCTTCTTAGAATAACCATCAACCTTATCGTTATGCAATTATCCTGTACTTATTTTGGCTACGAGTTATATTTAATATTACTCGTCATTTATTACTTATACGAGCTATTTAATATTACTTATATATGTCTGAATTATTGCCTCGTTGGTTAACATAGTAAGTTATCCGTAATGGACGCAGGTTTCATGAAATCTGAATGGTGATCTAAAAGGAAATATGATATTAAGTAGCTTCTATATGATCATTCGATATCACTCTACCACTCTCATATTCAGATACATTTATAATTAATTTATAATTAATATAAGTAATTAAAAATACAATATTTAAGTCAACCTCGAGATATGTATAATCATCAACTTATTGCATAGATTAGCCAATTTATCATTTAATTTTAGGAAAGTATCACGTTTTAAGATAAAGGACAACAGATTTCAGCCCCGGCTCTTATTTTTTATACAGGGCAATATGCCGCCTTTTTTCAATTCACGATTTAATCACCGAAAACGGAAAAAAACATCAAAAGGTGCATTCATTTGCTACGTTTCTTTTTAACTTGACTATAGTATCTGCCTTTTCAATGTGCCGGTAGACGATGGACCCACCCCACTAAATCCTTAAAGGGACAATAAAGCTATAATTAACTTAATTGAAAGACTTCCAAATTTTAAGCAAATCTTCGGCCTCATCTTCGTAATAACTAAATTACGAAATACCTTGTATAACATTTGTCCAGTTATATCTACCGTATAACATGACTTCAGTGCAGTCCAGACAAGAACGCAACGAATCGATAATTCACTATAATTGTCCTATCCTTTCACGCTAATCCTATTAGCCACGCTGGTCATTGTCTAGACTACAGTTCAATTGAAACAATGTTTTAAAAGCTAGTACTTTAATGTACTAATGCATTGCTATGAGGAACTTTAATTAATATCGTTCGTTTGTATTTCCGATTACTGTTATTGTTCTGCGTATTTTTATTAATATTAATTACTAGCTCCGTGTCCACATCATTTATTACTCTAGTAGGGTAATAAATGATGTACATATATATACAACATGTATCGTTTATATTAAAATACTAGCTGAGCTTAGCGGTTTCACCCGCGTATATCTCCCGTTCCCGTAGAATTTTCAGGACAAAAACTATCCTATGTCCTTTGGTTTCAAAAAATCTCTGTATAAAATTTCATACAAATCGGTTTAGTAGTTTTGGAGCCTATTTAATTCAAACAAACAAACAAAAAAATTTGTTTGTTTGTTTTATTAGTAAAGATATCAATGCTGCATTTAAAATAGTTTTTTTTAATACGCCACAAATGTTTTATTAAGCCTTACGGTTTCAAATATATTCACTCAGTTATTGTCTCGATACACAACGCACACGATACATAGTAAATACCCATTGATTGGCTTTACATTTTAGATTTAATCTGAAGTGTTGACTTTATGTCTACCTCTAAACAAATGAGTATATCATGAACCAAACAAAATGGTGTTATTCATATTTGATTCTGAAGTTGATATAAAATTATAGCTTTGTTTTTGTTATTTACTTTGTATTTATGTTTTTTGTTAGACCTTCTCGTTCTCTTCTGGAATTCAAGTTGCAAAATGGAAAAAGATTTTCGTGATGAAAATATTTCTGAAATAAATATGCACGATTTCGAAGCAATACTTATCTATGTAAATTGCCTTTTTCTTATTTCAGCATCATCATAGTCCTTGTTTTACATAGTTTTTTAACTACTACTAGACTTGTCTACTTATGGTAATACATACCTTGAAAATAAGCACTTTGCGTGTTCTTAGAATGAGAGATTTCTATCGCACCCCTAAAAATTAGACTGTCCTTGATACAACATAAAAGGACTTACGTTAAAAATATTGTACTATTAAAAGACATGTGAAAAACACTTCAATATATAGATTATAGATATGTGATTATTGCAAGAAAAATGGACTAACTTTAGGTAGACATAAATGCGTCCGCATTGATATATTTATTTGTATCAAGCCAAGGTTTTTTATCCCACTCCAAGAAATAACTCTGGCAAAGAAATTTAGTGAAATAACAGATACCTTATTTCCTACCCCCCACCCAAGAAGCTCTGAAATATTTTTCTAAATAATCGTAATTATCACTAGATTTTTAAGTACATTTTGGTCTGTATAAAAATTAGTGTAAAGCTTTATGCTTTACACTAAAGCGTAATCTCCCAAGTTTTGTAATTATTTAAAAATGATTATTTGATACATTTAACAAGAAGTTTAACATATTTTTAGGTTTCCATACACTTTAATTAATCTACTAAAACATTGGTTGGTCAATAAATAAAAAACTAAAAATATCAAAATATAAGTTCGCTGCAGGCGTTCAAATAAAAAAAATCACAACAGCTTACCAGCCAATATCCCAGGCTGAATGGAAAGTGGGATGAGCGGACATCGCTCCCAGCGGCACCCCAAATCCGAACTCAATCTTAACATCATCCGCTGAACGGAACCACGACCGAGAATTCGACGCGTTCATAGACGCCGATTTTGTATCATCTGACATTTTTTTAACTTTTTTACATAGCCAGTAATAAAAAACAAAGATTTTCGAACAATAATTCGAAAAAAAATCAAAAACTTTCTGTCTATTCGCTAGTTCTTTTATCTATTTCAAACGATATATCGTGGTGTATTTTCAATACCACACTTTTAGTTCAACAGTTTGTAGGGTTCTACGCAATAGCTACGAGTCGCCAAGCCTGCCCGCTAGTTACTGGCTCACTGACGTACAATGACCGAACACTTTTGTATGTTCTTGATAATTTGGAACAGCCATTCGAACAAAGTGGCCTAGTAATTGTAATCTTTATCGGGTTTTTGATTTTAAATGCGACCCCTATTATTTCCATTTTGTAAGAAACTTTGATCGCGCCAGGATGAAAAAAAAAATAAAGATTAAAGAAATGGAATGGAAAATGCCTGGGCGAAAAGTTATTGATATCATTTGTATTTTCCATTTTACAAATTGTATGATTTTTTTCTAACTACTTAATTATTATTACGAAAGTTCGGGCAAACAAAAAAACGCCTACGTAGAAATACATTTAAACTGATTAACTGAGAATTTTACACTGCAGGAGTATACATATAGCATTAAAACCCTTTTTCACTAGAAATATTCAGACACTATTCGACTACCTCCTGTAAATGTAAGCATTACAATTAGATTGCGGGCTCCAAGTGGTAAAATAACAGACAACACAAATGCTTTTAAAAATATATTTAAACAACAAACGATACCAAAACTAAAATACATAAAAATTCTTAATACTCTAAATCACATACATAAAACTAAGAACAAAATAATCGACGGCATAATTCTATTAGAGTTGTTTAATGATTCTTCGCCTAAAATAGTTTTTTCATAAGGTTTCAAATAGGGTAAGTATTTCAAGACCATGTTGAGCATGGGCCCTCTTTGTTTGGTCCTATTTCTTTCTATTTCAGCCATGAGTCGTTCAGCCTGAAGTTTATTCATTCTTCTTTGTTGGATTATATTTGAGTTCGATGGTGCAGTCCTTATTTCGCGTCGCACCTATTTCACGTCATGAACCATTTTAAAAAAGATGGAATTATCTATACTAATATTATAAAGATTTGTTTGTATTGAATAGACTGCAAATCTACTGGACTGATTCGGATCAAATTTTGTACAGAGACTCTTTGAAACCTAAGGAAGGACATACGATAGTTTTTAGCCCGAAAATCCTATGGGATCGGAAGATATACGCGGGTAAAACCGCGGAGCTCAGCTAGTACTAAATAAACACATATCGGGAAAGATTTCATTTGTGAACCATTTGAAAAATTATTTATTTTCTTAATTAATGGCAGTTGGTAATATTACAAGATTTAATCGTCGTTTTACATATCGCTTCAATATTATTGAAATGAAAATTTTTACCTTCGCCATTGTCGTAACTGGTTCAGCCAGACTGTTTTCCATACGCTCCAAAGCTTCTTGTAATTGGCGAAATTTCTCCGCTAAAAAAATTTTTTAGAATGAGCTTTTTTGCAACTTCACAAAGAAGTTTTTTTGACAAGCGCACAATATCATATAATGCAGCTTGTGAAATGTTGTTCGTGTATGTAGTAAGTACTTATTACAAAAAGTATACTGTACTATGCTGTATACAACTGATTAAACATTTAGAAAAACCTGCTTGTTTTTCATTTATAAATGACTAGCCACACCCACGTGTGGCTTGTTCTGATGCCTATGTAACTCTTTATGTTATTCTGAATCCTCACCTGTACGTACACAAATTTCATCATAATTGATTCGTTCGATGTTGCGTCAAAGTACAACAAACATACATCCATTCATACTCACAAACTTTCGCATTTATATTAGTAAGTTTTTGTATTAAGTTTCCAGTATTCCAACGAAAATTTAAGGTCATTAAACTCTTATTTAAATACAATAATATGATAAATTCACTATTCCAAAATTTCGCACCACTTACGATCTGAAAGGTAATCTTCTAAATAATCTTTGGTAGTTTCGTTCAATATTGGATCTGATACATTAAATATTATTGACATATTCGATGTTAAATCCGCATCAAGAAAAATATTTGTTTTAGATTCCACATTCTTTGTATTTTGGGAATCGTTTTCCATTTCTGTTGTTAAAATATCTGAAAATTTTATTGATCTTGTTTAAACCTGTTTAAAGAGTTTATTTACACTTATTGAACTATATTTCACACACACCAGCTTTCAAAGTTTCAGGCAATGGAGTCGTCAGTGATACATCGTAATTATCCTCTACTTCATTATATTCAAAATCAGCATATAGATCTCTTTTCTCTGTAGTTTCACGCACAATATCATCTGGAACAGGTTTGATAGTAATTTTATAACCAAATATTATTCTCATTTTAGTCTTTACACATAATATACTTTTCCTCAACTTACATTTTATTAACTTGGGCATATCTGGATCATCTAGTTCCTCTAGATTATAAGATTTCGGACGTCCAACTATATTAGCCTTCTTTTTTATACTTTTTGTAATTAATATAATATTTTTGGTAGCGACTTCTTCCATCGTATGATTATTGAGAACATTTTCCTCAGAGGAAATAATTTCTGCTTCTCTCTTATACATGTAATTATTATACGATGGTTCAGTCGTAAAAATATAGTCGATTGTTGATATTGCCAGTTTTTTCAAGTAGTGCTCATCTAAACTTCCGATATAGTTCAATGAATTATTATTTTCTACCTCTAAAACAGTGTCAAGAAGCAAGTTGTCTTCGGGATCCATATTATTATCTGATTCTTCAAATATATTCATATCATTTTCTGAAATGAGATTAATCCGACCAGTTTTCTTTTTATTTCAACTCAGGATTTACCAGTAACGATTATCGGTTCCTTGTCTACCATATAAAAAATAAGGATTAATCTAGTTTATATTATTATATTGTCGATTTGCTACAATAGGTATTCTTGGGAAAGCCCACATTCAATAGATAGATCTCAACTGATTTGTCATAAAGAACATACAATCAAATATTCCATATGTAATTCGATATACGATAAGTCATTGGGTTTCAGTGAAAGGGTCGAAGAAAGGAGCCTGTGGGACCTACTTATTTTTGCACAAAGGGAACATTCTGATACTAACGGTATGAACAAAGGCCAGGAATATTGTCATCGGGTCGGGATCTCGGCGGGCACATGGACGCAGGAGTACCAGGCGTCCACAACGCGCGGGAAGGTAGCGGTCCTCGAGGCGCAAAGTTACACACAAGACGTTCCACACTTCGTACACGACCTCGCCATAAAGCCTTAGAAAATTAATTGGTCTTAGACAAGTTTCATAACATGAATCGCGTTGCGAAGATTCATAGTTGTTTTGCAAGTTAAGAAATCAATTTAAATCATGATTTTTTAAATATTTTAGATTTGCATTTTCAATGCGGTCAATATTATCTTACGTTCTGCTTTCTATTTACAGTTCGGGGAGTTCAGTTAGTTTTATTACTAAGGAAAACTGTAATCGAGAAATTACACTTATTATTTATTATAAAATGTTATCGATTATTATGATTTCATTATCTTAACCCTCTCTACTTACCATGAATCTGCTTCTGCCACATCCGACCATATACGTACGCGACCAAATTATTTGACCGAAGTCTCCATAATAATTGGTAGATGATCTTGAAATGAAAATATTTTTATGTCAGATATTATATGTAAAGTGATTTTTTCCGTTGGTTTTGCGTTATATTTGACACTAGCTGATCCGCGTGGCTTCGCTCCCGTAACATAATGTTGTATATATAGCGATATACCCTATAAACTATAGCCTATGTAACTCGTGGATAATGAAGCTTTCGAATGGTAAAAAAAATTTTAAAATCGGACCAGTAGTTTTTGAGCCTATTCATTACAAACAAAGTTTTCCTCTTTATAATATTAGTGTATACAAGTAAATTATCCCGAAACGACAAAATATTTGTGAAAAAGAGAGAAAGCGGATCAATGTTGCTACACTACATTAAAAATAGTTTCAATGCTCATATTTTGGGATAAACAGAGTCAAAAAGTCCAAAAACGAAGGTTTATACAAAACGAAACGGAATAAAATACATACGGTATGTATGAAGTGAAGTTCCCTTCATAAAATATCCTCTGCATGTACCAGATGTCGACCATGGTCTCGGGGCGAAGGCCCGGCGCCTCGCCCACTATGGACGCCACACATTGGCCTACGCTTACAGAATCTGAAACGGAAAAAATCTATTACCTAAAAATTATTAGATGTAGAGAAAATATTAGATGTAAAGAAATTTATGAATATATTGTAATAAATTGAAATTGACCTAGTCAGTAACAACCAGGAATACTAACCAATATTTTCATGAAAAAACTTAAATTGTAGACCTGCGTACTTCATTATTTATTTTAATTGAATAATTCAGTTTTTGAAGTGTTCTTGGTGCTCAAAGATATGTAATACCAGATTAAAAAACAAACAGATATGAAGGAAAAATTTAGATTTTCCTTATTTATCCCTCATTATCCTGTATTCAAATTTAATCAAAATATTTCGTGTACGAATTTTGACTTGTTACGATTTCATTATTTATAGGTATTTGACTCTTCTGTTGGTGCAGTTGATACGTCAGTGTCTATTGCCCCAGAAGGTGTGGGTTCGATTCCGACGAGTAAAAAATTATTATGTGATAAATATTATAATTTCCTACTGTCTGGGTGTTCATTTATCTATAGTATGTATGTATTTGTGGAAAAAAATTATGTTAAAATCTATCAGTCATCTAGGTTCCATAGTAAAAGTTTACTTAGCTTTAGGACTAGGTGGCGTTGTGTTAAACGTCCAGAAATATTTATTTATTTATTATTTATTAATATATGGACAAGAGGCTACGTAATACAAATTTTAGTTTCAATTCGGTTTTTTTTTTTTGTCCCTTGTATTTGGCTTTATTTTTTTCTCTAGTCTCCCTTCTAGTCCAGTGATTCCCAAAGCGGTCTATATCGACCCCTAGGGGTCTATGACAAATTGACAACCTGCAAGAGGTCTACGTCAGCGAAAAAAATTAATTAACATGTGTTTTTACTTTAAGTTTTTAACATTAAACTTCACTACAGTTAGAAATTTACAGGAAATCAGTAAATCGAAATCCCAACACGGAAAAACATGGCAAGGGGTCTACGACACGAAAAAGTTTGGGGAACTCTGCTCTAGTCCCCTGTATAATTGTATATTTTATACGTACAGAGATCCCGGCAAGCGTCGTGTTCCTCTACATGCCCCGGCGGCCTGCACTGGTCGGCCCATAGCTGCGCCTCACGAGACAACTCTTCCACCCAACGCTGAAGAAAATTCTTTATTACCTTTACTACATATAATTATATGCCGATAACATAAAACAATGTCATCTCTGGGTCTATAAAACATAAACAATGGCCTACAACGTTTACTAATTGTAAATTTTGTAAGACGAAGGAAGAAATGTTTATGCCATGTATTTGATACTAGCTCCCGTAGCATAATGTTGTATATATAACCTATAAGATATAGCCTATGTTACTCGTGGATAATTTACTTTTCAAATGCTCAAAGAATTTTTAAAACTGGTGCTGTAGTTTTTGAGCCTATTTCATTACAAACAAACAAAGTTTTCCTCTGTATATTAGTGTAGATAATTAGATATGCTATCAAATTGTATTAATTTACCAAGTATAACCTAACAATGTCAATTTATTTTCAGTTAATGAACCCGCACCGCTCATTCTATGTTGAACCCTTTCTTTTCGTACAAAGAATGAGCGATGTAACTATTTCATATAAATAAAATACTTTTTAAAGGATTTTAAACGCGGTTTATTATACATTATTATTTAACCCGACATTTCGAGCACTTTAGTCTTTACAGTCTCCCGTGACCACGCTCGCTGTAAAATGCTAAAATAACCCGCGTTTAAAATCCTTTAAAAAGTATTTTATTTAAAATGGAAAGTACTAGCGTTAAAACAAACTCAAGATTATTTCATATACTTAAATTTAAAGATAAATGACTTTATGTACCAATTTCAGCATATCACTAGCGGGTGGCCAATCATTGAGGCCTATTGCGACGTCACTCCGTCTCCTGTTGAGACGCGCCATGATCCGAACCTTCTCCTCCTTCGACAGCGGCGCCTGCATGTAGCCCGAGCAGGCGGGCCCTGGACCTGGCTATAAGGAATAGAAAGACATGCTTGTATGATTTCGCTAGCTAGCGTATAAGTACGAAGTGACTTTAATGCCCGTTTTAACTGCCACTTGATGGTAACTTTTAAATGCAGCATTAACAGCAATGCAATCCTCTCAGCTAGATAGTCCCCTATATCTAGCTTAGAGGATTGCATTGCTGTTAATCCACGTTACTTTGAACCTCCTTATGAAATACTAGCTGATCCGTGCGGTTTCGCTCCCGTAGCATAATGTTATATAGCCTATAAAATATAGCCTATGTTACTCATGGATAATGTAGCTTTCGAACGGACAACAATTTCTCTCTTTGATAATAAACTGGAACATCGATTATTCTCAGGTTTATTTAATTTAAAAAGTTCGCATGAACTTGTGTTCATTCTAGACTAAAAGAAGTATGCGAGTATGCAAGTTACGTTCCTCTTTAATAGTCTTTTTCTTTTCATTCCAAAAGAGCCCAAAATACTTGTATGTCAAAGAGCCCCCGCACAGTTTAAAACGGCCCTGGGATTAGAGTCAAACTGACTTTTTTAATATTATTTTGTAAAATTCAGAGGTTATATTTTCTACAGGACTTACCAAGTACCTGCAAAATGTATGTTCATTTGTATGTCCACACATCCTCGAGCCACAGTAATTGACTGATCCATTTAACTTCACAATTTGTAAACCAATCAGTAGCACGGCTAACAACATTTCATTTTTTAATTTTACTTTACATCTTGAATGTTCCCCAGTATTTTGACAGTCAATGACATTTTTTAATTCTGACTTCTATTTATGAAGGACATATTAAAAGCACAGTCTATAAACTAATATTATAAAGAGGAAACATCTGCATGTTTGCTTGTTTGTTTGTATTGAATAAGCTCCGAAAATATGAACCGATTTGGATGAAATTTTGTACAGAGATTATTTGGCATAGGATAGTTTTTATCAAGAAAATTCCACGGGAACGAGATATACACGCGGATAAAACCGCAAAGCTTAGCTAGTATAAAATATAAACCTTAAGCAAAGTGTTTCACTAAAACACTTACAGTGGGGGCACACGACGCGTTGCGTTGACGATGCGGCGCCGGGGCGGTGTCGCTGCGTCGTCTTACATACAAATATCTGTGGCATGTCACATAATGCGCTGCGTGCCGCACCGGACTTATAACTACCGAGATAAGGCGGGGAGGGGTGCTCACGTTGCGAGTTACGACGTCGGAGCATCACCGCTCAGTAGCAGTCTGTCCAACGTTGTTGTGACAGCCGCAGCGCCGCTACAACACAACAACGTTGCAGCTCCGCAACGCACACGACGCATTGCGCTGGCGATGCGGTCACGGAGCGGTGTCGCTGCGGTTTACATAGAAATATCTGTAGCATGTCACACGAGGCGCTGCGTTGCTGCACCGGACTTGCGAG